>JANHFJ010004581.1:173821-185315 GCA_032468195.1 Cerberus rynchops | reverse complement strand
CTTGTTCACCGCTATGATAAGTGCCTCAATTTGTTCGGTGAATATGTTGAAAAGTAGTATTTAAGTGTCATTTTCAAATGTATATAATAAAAAAAATTTCCTACACTTTGTTTTTTTTCTATCGCAAAACGTGATCTATTTTGTGGATAACTCTCGTAGTAATTTTTTTTAAATGGTTAAGATCATTTTACACAAGATTCGTTTTTCCTGCATAGAAAAATGTTTTATTAACAAGGGAGGAAGGAAGAGTAGAAAAGAGAGTTTAGTTTAGCAAGATTGATGTCAGGTTAAACTCAAGAACAACATGGAACAATTCAGTCAAAGTTCAGTTCTTTATTTGCTTACACAAAGCAGACAGAATGTTGCCAGATTAAACAAGGACATATCCTGGGAGATTCTAGGAAGTGGCTACTTTACTCTCTCCCTCTGTCTTCTATTCAGCTCTAGGCTGTGCTGTCATCCTCACCTTTCTAGAACGTACTCCCTCCTTCCTGGGAAACTACATTTCTTGTAGTTCATCACCCCATCTCTTCTTCCATGGACATAATCTCTTACAATCATTTTGCTATTTTGAGCTCTCAACACTTGCTTATAGTCAAAGGCACAATAGTGATCTCAGCAAGTGACTTTCATATTTTTTTTTCAGAAAGTTTTGAAACTGCTCATTTGTCCAAACTCAATCTGCATTTAATGGGAGATTTTAATTTTGAAGATTTGTATATTTAGTAAATTGGTTTATTTGACTATATTTATTTGATTCTCTCGCTGTCTCTTTGTTTCTCAAAATCTATTCTAGCTAATTGCATTAGGAAGAAAGGAATTATTAGAAGAATAATCCTAATTCGAAACCATCAATTAGCATTCAAGATACATCTTCCTACCTCCATTGGAGTAATGTAGTCATTCATTCCACTGTTATAGACATATATCATGGCATCATACAGGTGGTTTTCCCAACACATAAGGACAACCTAGAAGCAAAAGAAAGTTGAAGATTTTTAAATGTGCTAAAAATCACATGCAAATTAGTCTCAGCACATCCTTCACTTCAAGATATGAAATTTATTAGCAATATTTATATAGATACAAGAGATAAAAGGCCTTCCTTTGCCCACAAGAAGATAATTCATAGCTTGTGAAGCTCTCAAGACTCATCAAAACATCCTTTTTTAGGAGGCCTTCAACCTAAGACTTCAAAATTTGTATTTTCTCTGAATCCTTTATTTTATGGGTTGAATAATCTGCATTCATCAGGTGTGTGCATGTGTGTGTCTGTGTCTGTGTGAAGAACTAATTATCTGTAGATACATTTCAGTATTTTGTCCAATGCATTCATCAAAGCAGGCTTGAAGAACAGCTGGCACTATTTTGGCCTTTGTTACCCAAATTCTACACAGTTCAAAGTTTCTGTGACTAACGAATTATTATAAGAAGCTTCCTCTTGTTATAACAATAAATCATCCCAAAATAAGATTTGGGATTAATCAAATGACAGAATAAAACACAGCATCTCATTACCAAATGGAGTGGTACCTTGGTGTTTAACTGCTTTGAAACTCATCGAATTTGGTACTCAACCATTTTGACACAAAAATTTTGTTCCAGTACTCATAATTTTTTTGGGCGCTCATTGCACCTCCTGGAACCAATTAATGATGAATACGAAGGTACCACTGTACTTTATAGCACTAAGGAAAACATACAATATAGAAATTTTTGAATATTCCTCTTATTCATCAATAACATGTTATAAACTACTAAAAATTATCACCTGTTGTATATCAAGGCTGGTAATATCCATATGTACAATGCAGGCTTCCATGTTTGCCATTAAATTCTTATCTTGGAAATGAAGTAGCAAATCCTTCATAATCTGAGCTGTGATTCCAATCAATTTATCACTTAAAATGTATGGCTCAAGGCATTCTAAAAACACTCCCTTTGCTACAGAATTTTCACCCATCTTGTCATACATTTGACCGAATAATATATCTCTGAGGAAGAAAAGACATGGCAGGTATTTGACAGAGATTATTCTGAATATCTATAGTTTTACGTGAGCTGGATAAAGTTTTAATAATACATCTGTTTTAATCCTCTGCTATTTTGTACAAAAACAATTTCTAAACACAGTATTATTATTCAAAATTATGCAGGCAGAACATACATAGATATGTTTACCTTAAAGCCAGCTATAAAACAATTATCCATTAAGATTATGCACGTCCATTAATATGGTACCTTTGAAGCACCACGTTCTCTAGATGTGGCCTAGCCACTCTAACACCCTCCCCTCTCTAGGTTCTGTGAAAATACAGAGAAGATTCAGAGGAATAGTATGGCATGAATCACTTCTCCAAGTGGCATGGCACAGGTAGATTAGAACTCACTCTTATTAAAACAGCCTAGAAGACTAGCACAGACTGCAATCCAGATGCAGTCTACTGGGAAAAGTGCCATAAGGCATGCTTTTACTTACGTTCGCTGAAGCAGAAGGCAATAGTCAACAATGACAGGGACCATAGTCTGCAGAAAAGGAACATGGAAAATCTAACTATTTGCATATAACAAGGGCCTCACCTTAGACTAAAAAGGTTCTTAATGGGAGAGGTGGACTCTTAGACAGTCATGTCCCATGACTATTTTACCAAATTTAGCCAATGCCCAAATCTTAGATTGTGCTTAATAAGAAAGTAGCAACCAGTGCAGATCTCACAGTGCAGTACAATTTCACAATTTAGATGCTGTATTTTGCCCCAGTAGCAAGTTATGAATACTTTTCAAGAACACATTAAATACCGGCTTAATTTTTTGGTTGATCGTATTGTGTGAATACCACTAATAATCGCCAAAGAACAAAATTATAGTAAACTACTTAAGTCTGATAGCCTGAATGGACTGAAAACAAGGCTCCTTGATATGTGTTACCTTGTTATACACTATTAAAATATCCATATAAAATGATATGGATATTTCACATTTAGTCATCTCTTAGGCAACTTGTAGTCATCTTGCTTTTTATTTTCATCGTATTCCTTCAAATTACAGTTAATATTATGTATATAATATTTCTCTGGAAACTCTTGGTCTTTGAAAGACTGCAGAATTCTTTGCTAATTTTGCTGCATTAGACAAAGTTGACACACATCATGCTAGTTTTATTCTTATCCACTATCTAAACAATATATTTTCCTTCTAGTTCCTCAAGCAATCACATATGTTCTTACCATCCTACAACTATATATACTTATGAAGATTCTTCAATATGAATTTTTGATTTATATGATAAATTGGATATGAACAGAAATGTGCAATATTAGTGCCTAAGACCACAATTTCTTTTTCATCTTGAAGATAATCAAGAGGAAAAGTTATTGCTCCTGCTTCTTCTTTTTAATAGCCCCTTTGGTAGTTAAATCTAAAGTAGGATACCTGAAAATGTTGCTCCATAACTTGGATTTTACCCTGCTCAGGACATTTCTTCATGGTTCGATCAGCACAATGAATAAGAATTTCAACCATCTGTAAACATGAAAGATTATAGTATGTCACCTAATATAATGAGACGTGTCTGATTTAAAATAATACTACAAAACATTGGTACAATACTTCTTTGCCCAATAAGCACCTGTACATTCTATGAAGAAGTTTGTTTCAGGCATATTTTGAAATTATTTCCCAGTGGACTTGAAGGCAAGGCAAGACAAGTTTCACCAATCTCCCAGACCTCCTTTGAGTTCAGATATTGATCCCCAAGAGAAGTAGAATGCTCCCCTTCCCCTTCTTTGTTTCTGAAAAAGTGATGAAAGGGTTGCAGAACCAATTTTCTGAGTGCAGATGGAGCTCTGGCTGGGATTCCATTCCTACATTCCAGGTCTGCTACTACAAACATCTCTTTCTACCCAAGAGGACTTAATTCAGAAATTTTGTTCTAGCAGCTCTTAAAGGATGGGGGCCAAAAACAGCTTAACAGTAAAGATTATTCCCCCCTCACCCCCAGAAAATTTCTATAGAGGCTCAAAGGAGCAAATCAGCTTCACTTGTTCTACTGGGAATGTAGCAGGAAACATGAGTACTGTGGAACCCAATCCTGAGGGCTGGATTCCCTACAGTTTGTCCTAGTTTTTAAGGCATAAGACAACTGTATGTAGTTCATACAGAGCAAAATCAAAGAGTAAAACCCATCCGCCAGAAGCAAATTTTATACTGACTTGGAATTTTTCTTCCTGGTTTTAGAAAAAACAATTTTGAAATCATTTTATAATTTCTGTGGAATTTGAGAGAAATTGTCCTAATCTACTTCCAGTAATACAAATTTGAGCAGAATGTGAGCATATTCAATCATAAAATCAAAAATAAAGGAAGCTCCATTACGATACTGTATTCAGATCCTTCTACAGGAAAACATCTTTATTTCAGCGTTTAATTTTGCAGTAATACTGAAGTCGTAACACTTTTACACTTAATCCAATATTAAATTTCTAAGTGACTGCACACAGGATTCCTGTAACAACTTTACCATAACATTACCTCAAAGTAAGACAATTCTGAATTTACAATAATTTTTCAATTTATAAAAGGAAGATTAGATCAAAAACAGTAAAAAAAAACACCCCTCACATTTCTTCTTTATAATACTATTAGAGTAAAACAATTCTCTCATTTGAACAGTAAATTATTACTTCAGGGAACTAAATATCAAGTGCAGAGAGGAGAAATACAGGATTAAATATTCTTGAAGCTCTATTGCCTCAGTTTTATTCTCTTCTTTACTATTTAAAAGTGTAGAAAATTAGTAACTATTTATAAAGTGATAGTTTTACCCAAAATTCTATTAAAATATACCATAAATATCATGTATAAAGATGTAGGTATACAAACAAGGATCAGTTATAGGAAACTGCTTGGCTAAAAATCAACCTTTTTGGAATGAAACCCACACATACGTATTTCATAGAGGAAAAAAAATATACAAAAGGAATTTAATTGTAAAGCTAAACACAAATTTAGATTAAACAAAAGAAAAACTCACTCTATCTGAAACAATAGCCTTCCGTTTTTGTTCATCCCCAGATAATCCTGTTTCAAAAACAAAAGTCTTTTAATTTTCAAACTCAGGGCACAAATAGAATTTTCGTATTATCTCATATAAAGTTTTAAGTATAACAACAAGTGTTTAATAATTTATACAAACTATTCAGGTACACAAACATTCACTCAATTTCGCTGCACACATATTGTGCATTGACAATAAAGGATTGAATTGAATTGAGGTAGAATTGAATTACTATATGGTATAATTGAATTTATATGCTATTTCTTATGTTTAATATGTTTCCAGTCTTATAACCATATTGAACTGAGAAGGTGGAAATTTTAATATTATGATAAATGATCAAAGATAGTATAATGTCTGTTTACATAATGCACGTTAAATTCAAAAGCCATGGCATACGACAAACTTCCCAGTTTTACAACTTTCACATAAGATATCAACCATTTCAATCACCTCTAGCTATTCACATAGTGTAACTTACTGCATGTCCTTTCAAAAGTGATATGCAAAAGCCTGATTGTCCAAAGCCTTATAATGACATCCATGGCATTGGGAGGATTGTGATTTCATAGGCAAGATGAGTAAATTGTACAGTACATAAAGTAACAAATGACAGGAAAAATATGCTGTTACTTGAGGTAAATACACTTACCCACAACAGCTTTGGCTTTCCCTTCATGAAACGACCACGACAAAGCCAATGCTTCATTAAGACATTCTTGTTTCAGAAGGTGATCAATCCTCTAAGATAAAAAGAAAAAAAATACATCAGAAACATAAATAAATAATATTCGGTGAAACATGGATACTATAAACTTAACATAAACTTGCAATGGTCCTGTTTTTGGCTTCAGCATGCTAAAGGCTTGTTCTAAAGAAAACAGTCTTTTTAAAAAAAAATTCAAATGAAAACCATCTAGCTAATTCTGTTTTAAAAACAATTGCTAATCTGCATATATTTAAATGATAAAATCACATCTTTGTTTTTCTGGCTGTTGGTATTGATTCAAATTTCAAATTAATCAGTTTTAACAATCACTATTTGATTACATCCCTCATCTAAGGATGGATTATTCTAAAAAATTATTCTTTTCTCAGTCAGACTGAACTTTTAAAAATGTTTAAGAGCCATTTTAAACTATACAAAATCCAGATGTTCAATACACTCACTAAAATAATTATGTATGTATTATTTTTCAACCTGAAATAAAATTTACAAGACAAATTCCAAGTGGAATTAAATTGACAGGTTATCAGTTGCAGATAATGGCTGGCTGGGAATGCTGGGAATTGACATTCACTTCTTAAAAGTGCCAATTTTGAGAAATATTAGTTTAAAATGTTATATTAATAAAAATGATAAACTGAAATCAGGATACTGATATCTTTTTCAACAATCTGTACATTTAATCTGAAAATGTTTCTCATGGACAGCTCTATTTATCAAACCATGAAAAAAAGTAACTTATTTCTTCTCTCCTCACTTACCTCCCTCCAGGTCCTCAGTGTTAAAACATGAACAGACTGAAAGCAGATAAGGGGGAAACAGGTGAGTAACAGATATTTAAGAGTATATTAGCAATAATTATGACATCTTAAGTAGTAGAAAAATAATGAATCAACTTTTCACACATATGCTAAACAGCTTTCTTTTTTATTTTGGCTGGGGAATTACTGAAGTTGAAATCAATGTATCTCAAAGGTATCCATGTCAAATAAGACTACGCTGAACTATTTTTCAGTTGTTGACAAAAACAATTGTGCTGACAATAACAACCCCAAAAAGTCTCATAATCATATATTCTTCTTTCTCTTTCCTTTCTCTAGAGCAGCTGCAATAAAAAAGTTCAAATGACGTCATTATTAATTTTTGCTTAATTCAAGCTTGCTGTGTTACCTGAACTGAACAAATCTATGTAGAAAAGTTCACATCATGTTATGAAAATGTATTTGAATTAAATCACCTGATTAAAGGACACATGATTTTTCTCAGATAACAGGTCTGATAAGTAATAAGAGAAATGGTAAAGAAGAATAAAGTTGACTCAGCCTTCCATCCTTCCGAGGTCAGTAAAATGAGGGCCCAGATTGTTGGGGACAATATGCTGATTCTGTAAACCGCTTACAGGGGACTGTAAAGTACTGTGAAGCAATATATAAGTCTAAGTGCTATTGCTATTAACCTGGACAAACTTACCTTTGTACCCAAATAAAAAATCTGACCACCACAGTTGCTGATTGACTGGTAGCAAGCCTTCTCACCCACCAATGCCTAAAGAACACAGAACATTTTTATTTAATACAGGAGTACATAGTTTACATTGTTATTGGATAAAAGCCAGGTATAATACATACCCCTATCATTTAAAATATAATTGAGGCAAGAGAAGTAAAACATTTTAGCAGTTCATCCTCAGTCTCTTTGAATTTGCCACTTATATAGTACATAAAACAAAAAAGAGCTTTAGCTGTTTAACGTTAATTTACACCCTACACTAGAAAATTGCTACTATGCTGTTCTGAATTATGCCATAAACATGACAAGGAATTACGTTATTTGAGGGCCTGCCTCTTCCCAATCATATTACTCATCTTATCAGGTCTGGCAGGAAATGTGCACTCTGGATCATATCTATTGTAGAGTGATATCTGGCAGGGCCCAGGAAGAGACCCTCTTCTGTTGTGACCCCTACCCTTTTGGACACCATTCCCCAGACATTAGATTTGCTGACTTTGAAGGCTCTTTAAGCACAGTTTTAAAAGTCTAGACTTGAACAGCAAAGGGTTTTTCCTTGTTATCCTTGTTATCCTCTTTGTAACATGTAGCAGTTATAAACTGTCTATATCTTGATCCACTGAAAAACCCAGCTATATTTCAGAAATATAAAATGGAATTTGATTTTTTTGGTCAGGCTGTACATGTCATATTCCTGTAAACTTGTAATTCCAATACATACAGCTACATTATCATCTGAAATTCACTTACAGACTGGATGTACCCAGCTGCACAGAAAAATTTATGCCAGTGCAAGCAACAAGGCTCAATAAAACTGGGTTAATTTTTATGGTGAAGGGCTTTCAAAAGTTATGTTTGTCATAATGGGTACAATGGCTATACATCAGCAATACATTATAAAATATATAAATGCAGCTACCATATAAAATTGTATTAAAAACATTTCCTATAAAATGCTTTGAAAAAGTAATGCCTTTATTATTACAACCACTCATTAGAATGTACTACATAGCAGATACAGCAGCCATGATATAGAGAGAGTAAAAAAAGAAAATAAAATTATATCTGTAACATTTCAAGACACCTCACATTTCAGAAAAGAATACTACAAAAACAAAACAGAAAAGAATACTAGGGAAACAAAATAGAGCCATACCAGGGCTTGGCTAACATTGCCTCCTGTTGCCAAGGATTTGAAGTGGCTGCTATTGTATACTAGCTGAACTTCTGATATCTCTACAGTCTCAAGTTCCTCCTGTGTATGACGATCTATCACATGTAATTTTTCCACACTGTCTAGAAGCACAATTGTATGGGAGTTTATCCACTAGAAGAAAGCAAAAATAAGAAAATGGTATCAAAACAGTGATGTGATATATTAAAAAAGACTTCCAAACCATTAAGATTCAAGAAGTGAAGTTAGAAGCACTATACAATTATGTCTGAAAGTTGTACAGTAATGTCACAACAAATGATTCAGAAAAGGTGTATCACGAGAAGTACAGAAGACAAACCTCGCCTCCAACCCTGTAGAATTCTAAGCATTACACGTTGAGGGGCGGAGGGTTCAGGCAAACTGGCAGAGATGTAAAGAATGACAATGAAGATGATCAGGGAACTGAAAGTTAATACCTATGAGAGAAACTGAGGAAGCTAATTCAGGCTCCAACAAAAATATAGATGTATGACTTAACAGCCACCTCAAGTCAAGATCAACTTACCCAGCATTTAATTCTTGGAAGTTTAAAGTTTACACTCAGTTTTGTGACTTAAAGCATCCTGCTAAAGGTATTGCACTAATACAGGTTCCAAATATTCTTTACAGCTAACATAGCAAACTTGCTTATTATTCTTAACAACTGACACAGTTACCTTGCTTATTATGTGTGTTTTTGCGTATTCATATAATTTCATTCTAAACTTTGTACAAATATTTTTTTCTTTTCTATTACTATAAAAAACATAAGAAATTGTTATATTGCTGCCAAGTAGAGTTTGGAAACACAGGTAAGTGGCAAAAAGGTATCCAAAAATTGCACTTATTATTAAATAATTATTCAGGAAAGAAATAAAAGTCCTCAGTCTGATTTTTACAAATATCTCAAGTCACTTGAATTTGAGATATACTGTACACATCTTCTTTCAAGCTATAAAATATGAATACTTACTGTAAAATTGATTAAATCATAATGCAAGTGTAGCTGCTTCTGCTTTGTAACATGTATTGCTCCAGAGTCATCTCTTTTTACCTAATGGAGAAGTTTATCCCATTATTCTTTGACATCTCTCTTGCAAATAAAGATTCTTTGGTATTAATTTTGTAACTTACTAACCTTTGCAAGCAATACTTAGAAGTTACAATATATTTGAAGATATCTAAACTATACTTAGTACACATACATAACGGAATAAAATGATAAATGCAAAATATAAATTGTAGTGCAAACTTGAATCATTTAGAAAACAATTTTTCTAAGCATTTTTGGTATGAATATCACAACAGTCCAATCTTACGATTTTCAATAACCTTTGTTAATAATAGGATCATTCTAATTTGCAGCGAAACTAGCACACATGAACACTCATTTAAAAATACAGCCATTTCCACCTCAAGAGCCAAGCACAAAAATTATTTTCCATTCATTTTAAGAGAAGACATTTACAAAAGCAAATTTCAAACTTTAGGGATAGTCTGAGCCTTACCAGAAGGAAATGGACCACATCTCCTCGACAGAAAGCAAGCACAGGATTCACAGATGTTTGGGCAGCAACAAAATACCAGGCAAGCAGTGGAACACTAGATGGTTCCATCTTTAAAAAGAAAAAGGCAGGGGGAGGGGAGAGATTCAACTGTTACCACCATAGAAGAAATAAAAAATGCCACATGTGTAAAATGTAAGATCTTCTTGAGAGTAAAATGTAAGAGTAAAGTATCTTAGATTTTAACTTTTATAGAGATATGCTTAGTTAGCAATTTAAGACATTATTGCTTAGCAGCACATGATCACAAATAGACACGTCCGAAGATAATGTTGCAGGATCCAGCCTGAACTGGCCCCAGTGACCGATTGAGATTGGTTCTAGCACATAACCAAGATACTGTATCTACAGGAGTCTCAGGACAGAACAGACACAAAAAGATGTTCCTTTAAATCAAATAATGAATATCAGCTTAGAGTACAATATAAATCGAACACAAACTAGAAAAAGAATCTTGTAGTAGAAGGATCAGTACAATTTAATATCGATTGGCTTTTTTGAATGTTTAGAAACATTATGCTCCATTCATTTCTCAAGCCTGCAAGTTCTGGTCTTTATATATGCCTGTTCTATAATAATATTGTTCTACTAAACCTTCAGAAAGCAGCTAGATTTCCAAGCTACTTTTTTCTGAAATAATAATTTTACTTAAGTGCTGAAATTCCCTTTGCAGAGGTACATTTCACTTTCAGTATTTTTTTTAAAGATGGTAAAAATCTTATTAATTGCTATTTTTAAATCATTTTTATTGCTGCATATTTCACGGTTGCTGAATTTTATGCTTCATATTAATGGAAGCTTTCCCTCTTTAAATGTTTACAGGTAATCCTTGACTTACAACCCAAATTTTCTGTTGCTAAGTGAGACAGTTGTTAAGTGAATTTGCCCCATTTTATGAGCTTTCCTGCTGCAGTTGTTAAGTGAATCACTGCAGTTGTTAGGTTAGTAACACAGTTGTTAAGGGAATCTGGTTTTCCCATTGACTTTGCTCATCAGAAGGTCACAAAAGGTGATCGCATGACCCCCGAGACACTACAAGTGTCAGAAATATGAGTCAGTTATCAAGTGTCTGAATTTTGACCACATGACCACAGGGAAGCTGCAATAGATGTGTGTAAACCAGTCATAAGTCACTTTTTCCAGTGGTGTTGTAACTTTGAACAGTCACTAAATGAACAGTTGCAAGTCGAGAACTATCCGGTATTTGTAACTAAATATTTATAACCAGGGGTGGGCAATTATGGCTCCTTCATGACTTGTGGACTTCAACTCCCAGAATTCCTGAGCCAGCATTATAACCCTTGGGAAAATAGGAGGGGTGTGTGTGTGTGTGTGTGTGTGTGTGTGTGTGTGTGTGTGTGTGTATGTTTTCGTAGATTTTCACAGGTGTAGGTATGCAGGTCTAGGTCTTTTCGGGTCTTTTCCCGTGTAAGTTTCAGAGT
>JANHFJ010004581.1:146774-158937 GCA_032468195.1 Cerberus rynchops | reverse complement strand
GCGCTTCCATGATGGCCTCATCAACAGGAAGTTGCTGATAAGCTTGTGCCAGGTCTAGCTTTGCGAAGACCTTTCCTTGCCCCAAGGAGTGTAAAAGGTGTTGGATTACAGGGACAGGATATGCGTGCAGCTGAAGTGCCTTGTTAAGTGTGCACTTGTAATCAGTGCAGATCCTCACTGACCCGGTTTGATGGGGGTCACAATGGGTGTTTCCAATTTGGCATGATCAACTGGTTCCAAAATGCCCTGAGCTATGAGTTTGTCTATTTGTTCATCAACTTTAGGCTTTAGGGCTAAGGGAACTCGCCTCGGTTTAATTCTGATAGGTGCCACCCCTGGGTCTAAGTTAAATGAAATGGGTGTCCCCTTATATTCCCCAAGCACACCGTTGAAGACATCTGCAAATTCTGTGGTGATGTCGTCTGCTTCGCTCTCACTGATTCTGAAAACTCCTGAGACGTTTATTCCCAGCTGGTCGAACCAATTCAGCCCCAGGAGGCTGGGCAGGCTCCCTTGCATGATTAAGAGTGGGAGCGGGCCAGAGAAGTGGTGGTATTTCACAGGAAAACTGCCCGCTCCCAAGACAGGGATTCGATTACCTTGGTTATCCTTGAGGATAGTGGTCGTTGGAGCTAGGTCTTTAGCCTTTAGTGAGGGTTGCGGGGCTTTTATGGTTTTCCAGGACATAATGCTCACCGGGGAGCCACAGTATACCTGCATCTCGCGCGGTCAGTCATTGATGCTGACCAGGGTCCTGATTTTCCATTTTGTTTGGAGTTGCTCTGTGGTTCCTTGCTCTGAGGTTTGATAAGTTTCAATGGAGACTGTATGGCACTTGTCTTCTGGTTTCCTGGGACAGGTCTGATCCCATCTATTGTTAGGGGTTGGTCCCCATCTATTGTTTGGCCCACGTGGCCCTCTGAATTGTTTGCTGGCTGGCATGGGGGATCTACAGACACGGGCCAAGTGTCCTTTTTTCTGGCAACGTCTGCAAATTGTTTGAAGGAAGGGGCAGTTTGCTCATTGATGGTTCCCATCACAGCCCCCACACATGGCTTGTTGGGGGGTTGGCAGCCATCTTGGGCCCCCTCATGGGCTTGACCAAGTGGATGTCACCATCTTCAGTTGTGTCTGCCTTGGTACTGTCTTCGCAGGTGGCCTGGTGTATATTTGTTGGTTTCCTGCCATTGATGGGTTTGTATACTGCTTCTGCTGCTGTAGTTTCCTCAATGGCATTTGCCAGGGTGATTGATGTTCAGGCCATCAGTCTGCATTTGAGTTTGTCATCTCGAAGCCCGCAAACTAGTCTGTCCTGCAACATTTTGTCTAATTCTGCGAACTTGCAATGGATTGCGAGTGTTCTTAGAGCCGCAAGGTATTCGGCGATTGTTTCTCCTTCTGCTTGGTACCTCTTGTAAAAGGCGTTACGTCTGGACAGTTCCGACGGTTGAGGCGTGTAGTGGTTTTGGAGTTTAGCCAGTAAGGTCGACCACGCTACCTCTTTTAGTGTCTGTGGCGAGACGAGGGCAATAGCCATCACGAAGACTTGGGAGCCGCAGTAGTTGAGGAAAACTGCCTTTTTTTTTATCTGGAAGGTCTTCCAGGTTACTCCCTTCGAGGAAAAATTCGAACAGTTCTAGGAATGTGCTCCAGGTTTCCGCTTTGGGGTCGTAGGGGGAGAATGTGAGAGACTGAGGTGCTGCAGCCATCGTTGTTCTTTTCGCAGTTTTTCTTTGCTAAGTTAGTTGGTGTTTTACGTGAGGTCTGGCTTGTGGTGATGTCCGAGTTTTCCTAGAATCCCACCTTCATCGCCAGTGTTAGCTCCCGAAATCCCCAGCTCGCAGGCTCAAAAAATAGACCAAGATGCGGGTCAGTCTAGATAGCCACGAGGGCTCCCTTTATTTTCTTCTGAATAAAAGTAGCACTAGGCTGCAGGCGGGCCGCTCGTTTTATACTTTCCCGCGGCTCCGCCTGCAACCAATCAATGCTTACCTGCCTTCAGCCAATCAGGGGCCTCTGGGCCGACAGCCAATCAGCTGTCGGTAGTCGGCACGGCGCGAACGGATCAGAGGGAAATCTCCGCCCACGCATGCGCAGACACACCACACACCACCATGATATAGCAGTAGAGCAGGACTTGAGGGGCTAAAGACTCTCCCAACTCTATCATTCTAATAATAATTAAATGGCAAGACTTGCAATTACCACCACTCTCTCTGCTCCTTGATTCAAGACTCTCTTTTCTGCTTGTAGCTGCTCCAGAATGGTTTTCTGTAACAATGGTGCATTCGCTCCTCTTACAACAGCTACCAATTCTCCCCCCTGAATTCAAATAGAAAGTGGTGACTTTATTTTACAAATACAGTTCATGTCAACACGCAAACACTGTTATCATCAATAGAAGACTTCTGATTACATTTTATCATTGAAAACATGGTAATATAAACATTGAAAGAGTTGCATGTTCAATATGTACAGATATCAAATGGGGGGGGAGTCAAATTTAGCAAAAGATTGAGAAAATAAGGCATGTAAAGAAAACTGAAGATGTAAATCTTCTTCCTACTTTTATTTTTAAATTGGCTAATATATAAATGTCTGCAAATTTAACTGGTGATAAATTAATTGATAATCTTATAATAAAATTAAGCAAATTTATTTGAACCAGTTTGGTATGATGGCTAGACTAGAAATTGTGAGACCGTAGGGAGTTCTAGACCTTGTTTGGGCATGGAAACCAGCTGAGTAACTTTGGGCCAATCAATCTCTCCCAGTCCAATCCAAGCCACAAAATTGCTGTTGTAGAGCAAAAAAACAGGTGGGAATAGTATGTATATCAAGTGGAGTTGTATAAAACTAAACATAGATATAAATCAAATAAATGTAATTCTGCGTAAGAAATCCTTAACAAACCCCATATAGTTAACAAAATCAAGAAAGGAAGAGTGAAATGATTTTCAGGAAAGTGAATGCTTAGCCTGGAGTAAAAAGAGAATCTTCAAAACTGTAGGAATACAGTTCCCAACCACATAAAATAAGTTGAAGTGGAGTTTCTTTGAATGTTTTCCCCCTCATCTTTCATAGCTAGACTGTATTTTTCTCAGAAAAACTAAACACTTCATCACATATTTTTATAATTTATTACCCAGCATCACTCTTAATAAAAAAAAGTTATTCATTTTGACATATCCTGCTCTATAGGAAGCAATCAGTAATATTTCGATATATTCCCTTAACTGTCCAGGACGTATTTAACTGAGCACTCTTTAGATAGAAATTTATATTTATATTGTAGGAAACATAAATGATGCAAAGGAGGCGTTATTTGCTGGAATTCCCGACAACTTAACATACAGACCAAGTACATATACCATATTAAGTTATAATATGATTTGTTTTAGTTTAGTGTACTGTGTGACCTAAACCATTTTATGATCCAGCCTGTGGTGTTTGGCAACCATAGGTGCAAATCAAACCAAGTGTACTTTATTCAACAAAGCATGGGTTGGCTGAATCTAGCTGTGGTACATGACACTCTATTCTAAAAATGTATATGAGTCAGATTGGATAGTTAGAAACAGTTGTATAAGCACTGAGCATTGCTGACTATAATATTTTACTTCTGCAGAACTTGTTAGTTAAAAACAGTAGCTAAGATGCGTCTTGAAAGAAACTCAGCCAATTGTCATTTAATTAAAAAAAAGATTTAAATGTCCTGAGTTACTGTGTGTTATGTGACCCTAGTCTAGATGTGCTAATCACAGGCTTGCTTATCTATGTTTAAGGTTTATTTCCCCATTGGTTTTAGCTAAATTACTTTAAGAAAATCTTATACAACAAATGCAATCCTTTCAAATCTTGCTAGCATCCAAACATTTGTCTTGTTCAGTATTATAATAAAAATAATACCGGTATATAATTATAGCCCATAACACTTCAAAGTGTTAGCTACCTATATAATATTCACATATTTTATTTTTTATATTTATGAACGTATTAACCATTTTAATCAACACATCTCCTAATGGCATGCAAAAGCAACAACAATAGCCAATGCAATAACTGTAAAATATATTAATATTCTATCCTCTCATATGTAACATATATCATATCATATATCATATCAAATAAAACATAATGAACAAATAATGCAATATTTTTGGTACTGGGAGCTCTATGATATATACACCGCCCTGAGTGCCTTCTTGGGAGAGAGGCGGTTTAAAAATTTAATAAACAAACAAACAAACAAACAAACAAATAAATAAATACAAGTTGCTTATCAGGACAATATATATAGGATGCTCTCCTTTCCAGCTATACTATTGATGTCTACATACAAGTTAATGAGAATAATCAAACTAGCATGTTACATAGATATGTTCTGGAAACATACATACTGTCTTGTTTAAACAAATTCATCAAGGTTTATTAGAAAAAATAATACCGATGGGAATATTGTTGAATGAAATTGGCCTTTCATACTAACTTACACCATAAAACAGAAATGTTGGCTCACATTTTCCACGATATTTCTCTAGAGCATCAATTGAATCTAGCTCAGCCTAAACAAAAAGCAGACAAGAAAACAGAATAAAACAAATATCCATAACTTCATGGCATCCAAAATTTGACATCCACTGCAAGCAAGCACATATTCCTTAAGAAGTAAAAGCATGATTGTCTAGCATGCTACCAATGTATCGGTGTGTCATGAAAGCTCTTCTCAATGCTCTTTTACTAAATACACTGTTCTACTAATATGTTGACTGTGGTTGCACAACATATTGAACACAAATAAGCTAACCATATTTAAACCACAGTATTGTTTAATTTATGATGCACTGTATTTTATAGACCCAGAAAATTGGATTAATTAAATTAATAAAGTATGACCATGCCATTCAGATAGCCAAATGGCTCAATTACCCGTGGGCATCTAAATGCAATTCAAAGTTCAGGTGTTCATCTATAAAGCCTTTCTCGCATACGATCTTAATTTTTTGCATAGCACCTTTTTCTTTTTCGGTCTGTTCTAGACAATCTACAATACAATACAATACAAGTAGTCCTCAACTTACAAGCCCAAAATTTCTATTATTAAGCAAGACAGTTGTTAAGTGAATTTTGCCTCGTTTTACAACTTTTCTTGCCACAGTTAAATGAATCACTTCAATTGCTAAGTTAATAACATGGTTGGTAAATGAATCTGGCTTCCACATTGACTTTGCTTGTCACAAGATCTCAAGAGGTGATCCCTTGATCCCAGGACCTTGCAAATGTCCTAAATATGAGTCAGTTGCCTGGCACCTGAAATTTGATTATGTGACTTTGGAGATGCTACAATGGCCCGAGTGTGAAAAACGGCCCGTAAGTCACTTTTTCAGTACCATTATAACTTTGAGTGGTCACTAAATGAATTGTTATAAGTCGAGGACAACCTGTACTGTACAATATTGTACAATACTACACTGTATGATACTGTACAAAGAACTGGCAAGGCTCATGTATAATGTAATTTTATCTTATTGGACCTAGGAGTCATGCTTTTTCTGTAGCCAGACTTTCCCTTTGGAACAGTTGGCCCACAAACTTTGTATGACTCTGCTGATTTTTAAGAGGTCACCAAGCCTTGGCTCTTTTCTACAGGCATCAAGTTAGGGATAGCATGTGAACCTGCAAATTCTGATGTTGTAGAGGTTGTTTTGCCTCCATAGTAATAATAGCTTTTAACTGTTATTCTTTTTGCTTGCTTTACCTGTTGATTTACCCTCTATAAGTGGAGAAGAGTAATTGGTGAATGGATGGCCTTGGAGATAAAAATAAAATAAAATTATGGTAATCCTATTGCCTAAGCATAGGAATATAACTAAGCTATGATGAATTATTGGTGATTTTTGTATTTTCATTTGAGGTTGCTTGAAATCGTAGGGTTACAATTTTTATATACATATAGACATAGACATAAACATTAGCTCTGGGCTGTAAAAAAAACTAGGTGGACTAGTTTTAAGAAAAAGGATTCCAAAATCCTAATTCTTTGATCCAATCTTTCTGCAGTCCACAACCGGTAGTCCTATTATTGTTTATTTCTTTAGTATTTGTACTATAACATAAGATGGTACAGAGTTGTGGACAATGGACTAATAATCTTGATAACATGGTGGTTGCCTCTAAAGACCATCCACTGGGACGCTTATGGGCTTCCTTGTGCAGTTTGTTGGCCACTGTGAGGATAGCCTGCTGAACTAAATGGACCAGGAGTCCAATCCAGCCAGGCACTGCTTCTGTTCTGTTCTGATGCTTGGCTTCTTAAAAGATAGCCTCCCCATAAAGTAAACTACAGCATGTTGCATATTATATCTACATGTCTGTTATAGATTGGAACAGAACATCTGTTCTGTTCCAATCAGGATGGTGGGTGTGTGATTGTATAATTGATCCTCTCACACTTTTCACATACATGTGGCCCATGGGTAAAAAAAACGGATGGAGATTTGCTCACAGTTACACTTACCATCTTAACTATTTTGATCTCTTCTGAAAATTGGGCTTTGCTAACTATTTTAATAGATTTGAAGCTTTTTCTTACCACAGCAAAATGCAGCAGGTCGCCACCAACTTCATTTCTGATTTTCTTGAAGAGATTAACAACTGTTTTACATGGTCCACACCAGCCTTGATAAGCATCTACTACTGCAAAGAAATTAACCTGCATCAGTCGAGCTGTGGCATGTCAGAATAATTCCAGAAATCAAACACATATCTAGAAATGAAAAGAGTTAGTTATTACAATAGTCTGATAGAGTTAATAAATGCCTACAGACATCCTTTTCTATTTGTTACAAGTTTTAGATATGAAGTTGCTTTGATGGTTTGCAAGATACCACACAAAATACCAATACATTCTGTATCAACCTAAAGAAGCTTTTTTTGTTGACATATCTGCCTGAAAATGGGTGTCCCCAAAGTACTAATAGAATTGGAAAATTGCCATTCAGGCTTAGCTATAGCTTGCTGTTGCTGAGGAAATTCTTCCCTTTGTTAGCATGTTCATTCAGAGATATTATCATGTAGCATGACTTCGCAGAGGTATGGTTCATACTACAGCAATGTTCTGAACATTAATATTACCGAACAATAAAAGAGAAAATGAATCCCATAAAATAACCGTAATTCAAAATCTTACCAATCAATCCTTTGGACCCCAGAAATTCTTCCCAATGTTCTTGATTACCGACAACCGTCTGTGCGAAAATTAAACCATATTACTGAGAAACCTGGCAATAAAACAGGTTTTTAAAGCATAGCTTTCTGAAGAAAGATTTGATGGACTACATGAAAAGACACATGTCTGTGTTACTAAAAAATGCTTGTAGATGAAGATGAAGTCATAATTTAGTAACATTTGATTTAAAAATAATTTCTTTGGACAAAAATGCAAACTGGTAATGAAGAAAAAAATCATTGGAAATGTTAGGATACATAGCAAGAACATTTGTGAACATTTTTCTTGCTGAGTGCCAGAGTGTTATTGGAAAGTGAATATACTGAAGCCTAATATAAGGTTGTTGATGAAAGATTAGCAGTAGCCATGTCTCTATTGTAAAAGCAAAGGATTAGTGTTGAATCAATCCAAATCTAAACTAGCAAATACTACATTTGACTTTGTAAAATGTTATTTACAGGACAAGTATTTTTGTTGTATTAAGGCAGCAACATAACAATTAAAATATAAAATATGTATTTAATCTGTAAAAGGACAAAATATTTCAGAAACATCACATGGAATGGAATGGCATTCCTCTTAATTAATAGTAAAACATTTATTGTGTTACAAAGTTTACATTGCACAGTCAGATGCATGACTCTGCCCTTTTCTGGAACTTTTAGTAAATGCTCAAAACACTAAATTGATGAAATAATATCTATCTCTGAAGTATAAATATTACTAAGAAAATGTTTAGTAAACTCAAAGAAAAAATCTCAAAATCCAAATATGCTAATGAAATTATATGATATATCATATATGAAATTATCAAAACCAAATTATACATTATATTGCTATCAGAAACACAACATGCATGATCGAGTTGTACAGAATTCTGACTGTCTTGGAAATTTAATCCTATTCCAAAAAAATTACTTTTTATTTTTTCTCAATTTTTTCTTAGTCATTGATAAGATTAAGCTAAGCATGTCGTGAAAAGACCAAAGCAGTTCAGCCAGTTTTCAATAACCTATCCTCCAAGAAAAACAGAACAGAAAGAGTGACTGAAAGAGTAGAAAACTCTCCCCCTTCCCAGAAGCACTGCTTTCCATCCACAGTAGTTAACCATCTCCCCCTGCTGCTGACCAACTGATTGGTAGGTCTGTCAGCTGGAATTATGTGATAGAATGCACATAAAGAGTAGAAAATGACCAGTCCTTCTATGTTCCAATAAAATGGAGAATTTTGAGCAATATTCTTTTATGCTGCCAAACTTCTCTAAGGAAATATGGGTTAATCACAATATTAGAAACATGTTACTTACAAACTGATCCATGGAATAAACATAATACAAACAATCAAGATTTGAGCAATCGGGATATAGTGTGGCAGAATAATTTGTGAAGCATCAAAGACAAAGATTATTTGTATAGTTATACTGTTGGATGATGTGGGTGTAAACTTTGCTATATTCCTCACTAGGAAGGAACTTTTTTGTTCAATTAATTTTGTTCTGAATAAAAAATTTCAGTCTCAGAACATCAAATCTCAAAGCTTTAATAATCTGAATATTGCATTCTGTATATGGCAGATCACTTTAAGGTCACTTTCTAAGTAGTTGGCTCAGAGTCACCTGGAGAAATTCCACCAAAGCCGACAGGTCTTGGATAGAAATAGTTGGCAGAGTTGAAAAAAAATCAATTTCTTCTTCTGGCCACATGATGGCAGGATTTATAGAGATTATGTCCCTTATGGAATTATTTATATAAATAAAGAAATCACAAATATATTCCTATAACCTCATACTTAAATATTTCCTGAAGAGTAGCCTGTCGAAGCAAAGCCAACAAAGAGACATGTGCACCTTAAAAAACTAGTACATTGTCTCATAACTTGTATTGACCATAATCTATCAGAATAAGAGGACTGTAGTGTAGAGATGCTTATGCCACAGTCAACTTTTAATTTTCAAGATTCTGTGTCACAATTTAAAGATGCTGTTTAAAATCAGCTTTTAAGCAGTTGAACAGTCCTGGGGAAAGCCATAACTGCTTCAAGGAGCTGCTGACTGGTGCAATCAGAGAGCCTCCACTCATTATAATGCGTCTTTTGCTTGATGCACCAGTCAGCCTTAATGTCTATTACTCCAGATACAAATGTACTAAATGCCACCATCATGTTTCAAATACACTGTGATATACAAGTATCCCAAATGCTTGTGGGAACAAGCATTTAGAGTTACAAACAGTTTTAGCATTATTTCATAACATTCTCTAAAAGCCACTGCTTGGCACCATCACACTACTAGCTCTGAAAGGTTTGTTCATCTCCTTAGCATTGTCTTATTGTTCATCTGCTCTGGACTTGATAATATGAAATATGAGTTCTCTTGGGGAGGATTTTGAGGACTGGGCTTGGAAAAAGCCACAATATTTGTGGGCAGGAGGACACATACTCAGACACATACGAAGGGCGTCTTAGTTGCAATAACTGAAATAAACCAGCAGGATTTTCTTCAAAAGTAGTTGTAATATTTTGGATTATTTTCATGAATAGCTTAGATGAATGTCAGAATGCATATTTATTGGACTGATCCTGAATGATTGACACATGGGCCAGGTTCACCCATATGTGCTTAAACGAAATATGGCTTGTTTGGGTTTGGTTTGTGATCCCAGCCCAGTATGGTTTATTCAGTGCATCATCATGGCTAAGCAAGCCATGGCTTAACAAGCTGCGCATAGCAGACAAAACTCTAAATTTTGAGTCTAGGTCTATCTCCCTCAATGACAGAGGAGTTTAAAGGACAACTTCTTTTTCATGAGAATTAAACTGAACAAAAGATTATGCCTGCATTAAAATGAGAACATTGGTTAAACTACAATACCTTGTTTAGAATAATATCTACCGTACTTTTGATCTGAAAATTAAATAGAAGTTTGTCAGCAATGTCTGTATTGCTATGATTAACATTAATCTCTTTTCTGAATCATCAAATTAGTTTAAAAACAAAAACTTCATGTTTGGTAGTTTAGTGATTTAGAAATCTATAGCTTTCTGTTTTATAGCTACCGTTTTATATATAGGTTCACTGGAAAAATATAGAAGTCCTGAGTCATTTTTGTCTTCTCCATACAAGCAGAAAATACAGAACAATTGCATTGGGTGACTGATATCTCATACTAACCTGCAAGGTTAATTCCCTTTTTCTGCTGGCCATTATGCTGTGAAACAACCGTACAAAGAACAGGCATTACATTATGTAGCACCACTTTCCAATCTAAAATATCATTAATATTCACTACTAATAAATGTAAACAAATATAAAAATATATACTTTATTTACAGGTAGGTCTTGACATCATTCGTTTAATGAGCCTGCTTCCCTGAGTTAAGTGTTCACTTCCATCTGGAGACCTCATAATCACTGAATTTTTGCAGAAGTCTATGTTTAGCATGGTACTATCAAAGAATTGTGTGAACCCTCTGGCAGCTCATATTTCACTACTTTTTATTCTATGGCATTATTATAACTTTCTGAAAAACCACCAGCCATTATTAGAAGTAGTACACCTGGGAGGAAAGAACTGGAGCTCTAGATAGGAATTGAGCATCATTCTTCATGCCATACCCTTGATTTTAATTATTCTTGTTTCCAACCTGAAAGGGGCATTCAGTATTCTTTGGAAGCAACAAATATGGATTTGGGAAATTTGTTAAATGTAATCATTGGTACAAAACATCTACAACAACATGTACAGTATAATGCTGTGAATGCTTCAATTTCGCTGCACACATGTTGTGCATTGACAGTAGAGGATTGAATTGAATTGCTTGCTTAGAATTATGTCTCACTCTGTTAGGGATTTTCTCTGTTTTAGATATGCTTTGACATGGCAGTCTTTTTTTTTTAATAGTGTAGCAATAGCCATTACACCAACTCTGATAAGTAGTAGGCCTGCCACATTTATAGTCTGATTTATTTATTTTATTGTGTATTTCTTATGACATTTAACCCTTTCAATCTGATCAAATCTAGGCAGTTTACAAGTGAAAATGCAATAACCAATGACTATAAAATAGCACAATAACAATATCAGAATATTGCTACAAACCTCATAGCATTCTGCTTTCTACCCAGGCAACAACAATCGCTTTATTCCAGAAGGGTTTTTGAAATAGTCAGAAGAGCATGATCAAAGGGGCTAATGTTTGTCTTTGGGCAACTTGTTCTACAGGAGGATGAGAATGTCTGGGCTCCATCTGACCATCGTTCCTAAGAGTGGGGCGGGGACACCTTCAGTTGGATCTTTGTTTCCAGACATTGGTGAAGTAGATTCTATCTTGTTAATATCCAACTCAATTGTGAATGACTGAAGGGAGAGTGGCACCAAATACATTAGATCTTACACACAAATATATACGCATTAGATTGCCGGTTTAATGAATTAGTGAAAATGCCTTTAACCTGTTTAAAAAGTTTTCATCTGTTAGCCAGGTTGTGGATTTTTCTTGAGCATTTATTTTTAATTGTAAAATCAGTATAATCTGTAAAATCTCTAAGAAAATATTGCCATAATGGAAAACAGTCTTCGTTTATTCACAGTCTCTTTTAAGATAGGGTACTTTCAAATGTGGTTTTAATAATGGGACTGCTCTCATCGATTTATAAACAGACTGAGTTTTATGTGGTTATCTTTTTTGTTGTTGTTAGTATGAAAAAAGTATCCTGAAGCATGTGTTAAGACACCAAAAGCTCCTAAAGTTTTGTGAGTTCCGTATTATTTTTTGATGCTTGCTGCTCATTCAACTGCTTATCAGTTGCTTACTACAATTTTAGTTTATTGACTGACCCAGGATAAATTCGTGGGCAGGGTGATCTAAAGCAGGGGTCTCCAATCTTGGCAACTTGAAGACTTGTGGACTTCAACTCCCAGAATTCCTCAGCCAGCT
>JANHFJ010004581.1:122383-135988 GCA_032468195.1 Cerberus rynchops | reverse complement strand
TTGCCAAGATTGGAGACCCCTGCTTTAGAGTCAACAATTTGCTGTGGCCAACTTGCCATGGCCATCTCACCACAAGCATTTTGCCATGGCCAACTCACTGCAACCATCTCATTGTGGCCAACTCTCTGTGGGAGAACTCACCATGGCCATATACAATTCCCTGTGGGATAACTCAATGGGATAAATGTTACCCACCACAGTTTCTTTGACATAACTTGCATTGATGAAAATGGAAATAATGTCAAAGAAACAGTGGTGGATAACATTTATTTTGTTGAAATATCCCATGTGAAATTTTCCACAGCAAGTTGCCCCATGGCAAGTTGGCCACAATGAGTTGTCCTATGCCAAGTAGATGGCCATGGTAAGTTGGCCATGGAAAATTATGCCATTCCACCATAAACTGCCAACCTATTACTACTTACTCTCAACTTCATCTACAGCCAATATGCTCTGAGCGTAAAAAAAAAAAAAAAAAGCAATATGACAGTCTTAACATGCAGATGGCATCACTGGCATAAAACAGTTTTTTTTAAGACTTGCACAGAAGCCTAGGAGTTCATGAAACTAAATAAGGTTCCATGAGAGACTAAGGGCAAAGAAAACAAAAAATTCACTCAAATGCAATCACTGTTCTATCATTAGGATGTTGCCTCTGGACTAGGGGTTCCAGGAGTATCTTCTCTTTTCTAAAGAAATAATTCAAAGGCCTGAGAAAGTTTGAAAACCCTGGCACAGAGGAACATTGTGTATACATCCAGTGTCTGCTGGAATGGAAATTTGGTCTTGTGGCCAGCTCTTGCCTATTTACACAGTTAAAAGACTTTCCCACTAGTATTATTTATGGCATGTTGGGAAAAGGGTTTCTACCGATGGAATAGAAAAAACCTGTTGCAGCCAAAATCCCCGTCCTTTTATGCAAAGAAAAACACCAGACGCAGGGTGGTTTGGATGACCATGAGGGTGCCCATTTATTTAAAGCCGCGAGTAAAACTCACGATGCATTCCTTCACTGAAGCTTCTCAGGCAAGCCGCGGATTTTGTATCTTGCCGCAGCTCCGCCTGTCAGTTACCTTATTGGCTGGAGCATCCCGACCAATCGGGACTCTCCAGCCCGGCAGCCAATCCGCTGCCGGTTCAGAAGTTCGCGTGGGCAGACTGGGGGAGGGGGACTCCGCCCACGCGTGCGCAGAACGTAACACAAACTAAAGCTCTAATCAATGCTGGATCTTGTTTCCCACCAAAGGCCCATGGTAAACATAAAACAGATCCTTTTTGCTGTTTTTCCAAGATCTGATGTTCAGAAGTATGCTGTTTTATATTCTAAGAGGCAGTAATATCAGCTAATAGCCATTAATAAGGGGGATACGTCTATTATGCTCCAATATCATAGGTTATTTGAAACACTATAGTATGTTGTTGCCACTATATTAATATAGTCATCTCTTTAGCTTCTAAAAATGTGAAATATGTAAGTCACTAGGTTCCATTCCTTCTCTACTTGTTTTCACACCAGGCTACAGCTTTAGCAAGTGGTAGCTTTCCCAATATTTATGGTTCAGATCTGTGCTTCCAACTATTATACTATCTGTTTGAAATGCTAATATAAATCACAGATTGTGATTTAAATGAATTCCTTTCAATCTGTTCAAACACTAGCATGACTGTTTATAATTGTGAAATAATTTACAAGAGATAACTTTATTAGACTATTATGAAATGCTAAAGAAAAAATGTTAATTTCTCTATCAACTGAAAACGAAGGGAAAAAGATACACTTAAGCTATGCTAATTTACGTATCATTGCTTCTTCAAATAACAGATGTAACATACGAACATAATTCTAGGCTATATTAGCTGACTACTGCAATTTATATAAATTATGACAATTCTCTGTGAAATCCTTCCAATTTGAATATATCACCTTAAAATTGCATGCACATTAATAGAAACAAATATTTTGCTTAAATAAACATGCAGTGACATCTAGGAATTAAAATTCGTAATGCAAGCAGAGAAAGGAGAATACAATCAAAATTGGAAAAATAGTCCTTTACCTTTTGTTAGAGGGTGTTGTATAACAAAATAATCAAAGGCCAAGTATATTAAGGATAAGGAAGCTGCTCTGCAATGTTCAGCCGTATATCCATTTCTGCCTTCTAAATTCATAAAAAATAGACCTGGGTATTGTTGCCTTTGAACTAGAAAAAATCAAAAACAGAGCAAATGGTGTCAGTTCTGGGTATATGTTGAAGCCTGTAGCATGTATCTTTTTGCTACTCGCTCATCTGCCTTCACAGAAAAAGAGGGGAGAATACAACTAAAGAATCAAATGCACTGAAGACATTAGAGGAAAGTGAGCATGCTCAGCAGAGCTCAAGGGCATTTGACAACACCTTCATTTTGGACTGCGGAGTGGAATCAGTATTGCTTTTACTAGTTATTCCGGCAGTGAAACACATGTTTAGCAGAGATGCTACCTATTCATCAATAGCAGGACTTTCCTGAACTAAACATTGTTGAGAGAGATTGAAAACAAAAGTGCTTAAGAGAGTTACTGATTTGTCCTTCCTGGTCAGTTGGTTAATAAGTGAATAGGAAGGTTAAACAGTCTTTTCTCTTGCTATAGCCTCACCAAAAGCAACAAGATTGAATCAAAGTGCTATGAATTTGAATATTAATATGAATCCCTGTGAAAAAGCATAATCTTAAAGATTGTCATAATCTTCAAAGTATTGTACATGAAAGAACCATCTATCTTTGATTTTCATTTATCTCATTCATATACAATTATTCATCAATTATTAACAGCCTTATCCATATAAGTCTATGCAAAAGTACCACTGAATTCAGTGGGTTTACTCTTGCACACATATAGATTTTTAACCTCTTGTTACAATGCAACCCAGTGATTTGGAAACTGGTAAAATCAAACATTGTTTTAAAAATTATTTGTTGAAAACATTTCTATACTACTTTTGGTTGAAAAAATATCAGAATGGTTTACTATTAAAAATTACAAATATGACAATAAACTAAAACAAAGCAGTAAAAACATACAATAAGACATTTTATTAAATAAATAATGATAACCAGTAACATAATAGCAAAATATAAAAACAGTAAAAAAAAACAACTCACAACAACTCACATTATTAGATGGTCTTGAAGAACAAGAATTTAAGGCCTGGGGTTGTAAGACAGCAAGAATGGCTCCACACTTATTGGGAAGGGGATTCCAAAGTTGGGATGATACCACTCATGAAAAAGCCTGCTTCCGAATAGCCACTGACTGCATGTTCTCTGAAGATGATCTTAAATTATGGGTTGGAAAATATAGCAATAAAACAAAACAGAGCTTTCCTTCCTAGACTGTGGTCCAAAGCCATCAGGGCACAATAGGAACACAAAGTGATCACAACTCTAATCCTGCAATTTAAGTACTTACATTCAGATATCAGAGCTCAAGTACACACATGGGCAAAGTACATACTCTGAAGTCATGTTCACATTTTCTCATTCCTGTGACTTGCTGCACACCTGCCCATGGCACTGAGTGCTTTACATATGCTATGAAAAGCCAGAAACTGTCATCTGTTCAATAAATAAGCTGTATTTCAGGATGAGTGGAAAACGCGGCCTTTTTCAAGAAAATGTGAACAGTTTAATTATTTCTTCTTCCTTCTTTTAAATGGCCAGTCCAGTCCTTTAGCCCACATCTAAACTCACTAATGTAGCAAGAATAGACAGCAACCCTGGACTAGCAACTGCTATACTTCTACCAAAACGGTGTATTTCAGTTGTAATGTAGTGGGTAGAATAAAGAGGCTCAGACCAACAATGAACCTGTAACTGCTTTATTTAGGTTCAGATCAGCTAACAAGGGGCTGCATGCAGTCAGCTCTCTTTTATAGAGAGCAGTCAGCCTGCAGCCAATCAAATCACTGGGTTTTCCCGCGCTGGGAAAGCATTAGGTAATGCAGGAGTTCTGCGCCTGTGCAGACACAGCATCAGTAGGTTTTGTTTTTTTACAAGTTCATACACAATATTTCTCCCAACTGGGACACAACATGGGTTCAAAACGAACCAGGCCGTCCTTTCTGCAGACAAGCAGTCCTTCCAAGCGTGGAATTAGGTCGTCCTGCCAATTGTTAATTGCTAATCACAACCACAGAGACGGCAGCAACGCTCGCCGCACAGCACAAAACTCCGCCACAGCCTCAGGGCAGTGGAGGGAGGGGAAGCCCGAAACAACCGGAAGAGGTCAGGTTGGGAAGAATATGAGAATAAGCCCCCTCCTTGGGAAAGCTAGGATCTTCTGAGGTGGGAAGCCGTCCTCTTTTCCAGCTAATTTCTACATTCGGATCCCGAAAAGCGCCAAGCAAACCAATTGCCGGCCGCACCATAAGGGAGCGAGGTGGGGTCGAGGAGGCGGCCGTCGGCTGGGGCGAAAGAGCGCATGCGTCTTCCCAGTCCGCTCAGTCATGGCTGCTTTGCGGGCGGTTCCTGCCTGCCTTTTCTCGAGAGTTCTGCTGAAAGGTTGCCGCTCCTTTAGCGGCAGCGGCCCCCGGACCCGAGCCGTCACCGTGCCCGAGCGTATCGAAGAGAAACGCCGCGCTGCGTTGCTCGGAGGCGGCCAAGCTCGCATAGACGCGCAGCACAAGCGGGTGAGCGAGCGCCTCCTTTCCTGTCGCTGCGGGCGAGCGAAGCCCTGGTGGGGCCGGTGGCGGCCGGCTGCTCCCTGGCGTGCCGTGTCAGCGATTGCCGAGGGAACGGCTGGCCGGGGATCAGAGGAGGCCGTTCGGGGGACCATTGAAAAGTCATGGCCCCATAGCCCTCCCATTCCCGCCGTACTACAATTCCTCCTGCCACCCAGCCGAGGTAGAAAAGAACCCGACGCCTTCCACCGCCGTAGCCGCGGACTTACCCACCGCAGTGTCAGGGTCGTCTCTCTTGTGCCCCCGCCCCATTTAATGAAAACTACGGATGCGAGGAAGCAGATGGCCCCCGTCCATTCCTTCCCTGCAGTTAGCAGTTTGTGGTCAGGAAGAGGTCCAAAGGGGCACCTGCCACCTTTCTCCTGCTGCCTTTACAAAATACCAATCTCTGGCCGTTGTTGGGGTGTTTGTAATCTTAATTGAATAGAGCTTCAGTTATCCATCAGATTTCGTCTTTCCTTTCTCAGAATTAATGCAACACAAGAGACCGATAGCTTGCTTAGTAAGGCTAGGGAGAGTCATTAAGTATGATGGGAAAGTCTTGCAGAATCTTCTGAGGGGCCCCTGTGTTATGCTTCCAGTTTACTTTGGAACAGGATATACCCTAGGTAATGTTGGAAATGCAATACAAATATAATAAAATACATTAAATAGTGTAATGGCTACTAACATTATTGCCTTTTAACAGTTTTTCATGCAAGACACACAAGATTATTTAATCATTTTAGCCAAACAAAATCTTGTTGATTGAAGAAAAAAAACTTCCCCACTAGCAGGTGCTGGTCACAGACTGGCTATTGTGATCAGATGTGTCTCTTCCTTGAGATAGAATGGATGTACCCTATGTAACACTAAATTATGATATACTCCTACCTATATAAATACCTTTAGGGCCTTCCTGTTTCCTCAACTCCTGATGTCCTCTCTTTTGAACCTGAATGAGAAGTACCTGTGTAAAACAAAGTGTGTTTACTACTCTTAGTGCACACTTAGTGCACGCTTACTTAAATTTCTCCTGTGAGGAATGCAGAAGGACAGAAGCGCTAGGATTTTACATGCTGACCTGTGTGACTCCTTTATGTAAACTTACTGCAATTGAAGCTGGCTAAAGAAAAGTGCCTTTCTAAATGTTAACCTTTCTCTTCTTTGATCATAATAACAATCTGTCTGGGCTATCCTTACTATGTCCCCAGATCAACAGATTTCCTGCTTCTTTACTTTTGTCATCTGTATTGGAAGAGCATACACCAATTACTTTTCTTTGTGTGGGAGGTTCTTTGAGGAGATGTGGTACTCATTTATTGACATTTTGTATCAGCCCTTTTTATTTGCTGTTGGGGGTACACTTCTTTCTGTCATGTGCATCCACTGGTAGGTAACAAAAGAAAACCCCCAATAATTTTATGGTTGTAATTTTAGCTAGAAAAGAAACAAGCAAAATTAGTGTTAATTAGTCCCGAGTCCCTAGGGAGAGGGGGCGGTATATAAATCCAAATAATAAATAAATAAATAAATAAATAAATAAATAATTTCACCTGGTTAAAAGGAGGAAAAAAAACTTGATTTCACTCTTCCATCAATGAACATTTAATAAATAAATCTTTCATTCTGACAGACTTTGATTCTTTTTCTACCAAACTAATAGTTAGCAGGTGGGAATGAAAATAACAAAACACAACTGAGAGCAAAGATGAAGGGGAGAAGTGAGTGGGGAAAAACCTGAAAGGTTCACTTTAACCACTTCACCTGTTACATGAAAAAAAAGAAATTACATCACTTGTCAAGGTCTATTCAGAAGGCACAGCAGCCTGTGAAAAATTGCAGTAAAAGGCACTGACCAGTAATTGGAGGGGAGGAGTCCTTCCTGCTATAGCATACAGTAGCCAGTTGGAGTGGAAGTGCTTGCCTGTTGCGAAATGAAATGCAATGTATGAAATGCACAGCAATCTTGAACTGGTACGAACTCTGTGTACCAGGAAAAGGGCAGTGCAAGTTGCTTTTTTAGTGGATTTGGAATGATTAGAAAATGACACAATGCATTTCTGGCTTTGAGAAATAAATGAGTGGGGCAACTTGATTGTGCAAATTGGCACTCTGTCCAGTGTTTCCAATGCTGATGAGGCCAAATACTGATTTAAAAAAATGTCCTTTAAAAATATAGATTTTTTAAAAAAGTTCTTTCCTGAGAAAAGGAAAACAAAAAAGGAAGTGATTATCTGCAAGATATGGCAAAGGACCCTAGGACAGTGGTGGCAAACCTTTTACTTACCGAGTGCTGAAAAGTACATGCTTTGCGCGTGCCATCCACACTTGTGTGCGGCTCCTCCATGTGCATTGCATGTGCAACCACACCATCTGTGCATTCATGCAGCACTGCACGTAGGCACTCACGCACATAAGCAATTGCTTGTGCATGTGCAGGAGAGCTCAAGACCAGCTGGATTTCCTGCTGCAATCGCATGCATGCAGAACGGAGGCCTGAAGACCAGCTGAGTTTCTGCAATCGCACATGCGAGCATGCACAATCGCATGTGCATGCTCAGCTGGAAGTAAGTTGGCCAACAGCTTGTGTGCACAGCAAGAGGGCTCTGTGTGCCACCTGTGGCACCCGTGCCATAGGTTTGCCATCACAGCTCTAGGATGTTGTCAGTAATTGCTGTTCCTGGTATAACACCTCTACTGTGCTGGATCTTTTTTTATTGTTCAGAAACACTAAGTCAACTCTTCTTTGAATTAATTTTACTTTAAGAGACTACACAGACATATCAATGTTATATCTTGGCAACAGCAAACTGGCTTTGTATTCCACCATCTGGAATGCTTCTTTAAACCTTTTAAGTCAGGCCTATAACTCTGGGATTTCTTGATGGATTGCCATCCCAATCCAACCCTATTTAGATTTTCAAGATCAGTCAAAGTTGGTTAAATGATACCATTCACTGTAACATGGAGCTTGCAAGAGGATGGGAAGATGGGAAGGTGTAGTCTTTGCATTATTTTCAATCTTGACTGGACCCTCTGTTTTCTTCCAGCATATTTAAAGAAAGTATATGAGTTGTCTGACTGGATATTAACCAATGTGGAGGACAGCCTGTGATTTGCCATGTGTCTAGTATGTCATGGATGGATCAGCACAAGAGCCAATTAAAATACTTTGCCCACATTCTTTCTGTGTTTCTTAGATTTAGTCTGCGACATAATGCATTATGTGATATAGCAATAGCACTTAGACTTATATATTGTTTCATAGTGCTTCACAGCTCTTAAAATTAGTGAGATTTCTTATTGTGGCTGGCTTTTTGTACTTAACCATTCTATTGCATCATGTAAGAAAAGGGCTAACATTTTTTTTACAGAACAAATTGAGTGAGACCTTAAATTGGGGGTCACTATTCAGTGCATATTTGTTATTATGCTTAGCTCTGATTCAAAACGTTTATATAAATATGCTATTACGTTAAGAACAAGGCTGTTTAATGTTTTTATTGTTTTTTTTAGGGAAAGTTGACAGCCAGAGAACGTATATTATTGTTATTGGACCCTGACAGTTTTGTAGAATATGACATGTTTGTGGAACACAGATGTGCAGATTTTGGGATGGAGTCTGAGAAAAACAAGGTATTGAATATTTTGTTTGTTAGTTTAAATTCCAGGTCTCTGTGAATGGGAAACAATGGCTGATTTAGTGCCCTGATTCTGATCTCTTTGCAAATGGAGCTATCTCCTCTCTATGCATTTGAAATAATTCTCTAGATATTTCATAGATTTAATGAGAGATATTTAGAATAATTTTCTACACCAATAAACATTCTGTTTTACTCATTTCAGAGTTTGCTGGGTTCATAATAAAATAGAACTTTTAAAGCATCAAGGTGTAATACATACGTTATGTAGTTGCTTACTTTGGTTTACATAAGTTATGGCAGTTTATGAATTATACTTTGTTTTGTTTTGCAGTATCCTGGGGACAGTGTGGTTACTGGCCAGGGTAGAATTAATGGCAGACTGACTTATGTCTTCAGTCAGGTATTATTGTTTGATTATTGAATTATGAATATATTGAAGTGTTGTTTTTGTGTTGATTTCTCCATTTTTACTAGTAAAGTATTGCTTTTGCACCAAATGTACTTCTTTTGTTCCCACATCTTATGCAGAATGCTATAAGAAGGAATAATCTTACAATTTCATACTATTTAAGATTTGATCTAGCTCTGTCTAATGTAATTAGCATGTCTCTTCTGACTGAACATATTTACATGGAAGCTATTTTGATATTTATATTTTAAAACATTTTACTTTGATCTTAATTGTTTAGGACTTTACTGTGTTTGGGGGAAGTTTATCTGGAGCACATGCTCAAAAGATCTGCAAGGTAAGTTTATAGGCAGTGCAGTTAGCCTGTCAAAGACCTCAGTCAGTTGCTACATAGTTTAAATATATAAGCATTCTAATATTCTATAAATATTTTTGGTCATCTTTTGCAGATTACTGTAATTCAGCTGTTAAAACTGTGGTTGTTCCACTTATGGGATGTTTGCTGAGCAACTCTTTTATTGGGTGGGAGACATGGGTCAAAGACCCTTTGGTTTTTTTTTAAAGGTTTGAAAATATCATTTTAATTATGTATGGTTATGATCCTGTGTTCTTTTATATTACTATACTATGTAGTGCTTATTAATAGCTTAACAAAATGTAACATTAAAATGCAGTGCAAAAATATTGCTATTGAATTAATTGGATTGATATAACCTCTTTTTTGGGCTTCATCCAAATTTAGCAGTTAGGTTTTACATGGGGAAACAATCTCTAGCGTTATTTTTGTTCCATCCCTAGTAAAATAAGTGCTTAAATTTGTTAAAATTAGTGTCAAACCACAATTTTTTGTAGTTTTTGTTGTGGGGTTTGCTGCTTGCCTCATTGTTTAAGATAAGTGGGGTGAAAAGTTGCTCAATGCAGATGTACTAGATCAATTTATGATGTCAAAATAATTTTTTCTTATAAACTCTGCAGAAAGTAAGATTGAAGAAGAAAGTTCCTGTGATCATGAATCATAGATATGTTTATTTCTAATATTAGATAATACATATTAATTATAATTGTCTTGATTGCTTACATTATAGAACTCCAAATACCTAGTAAGTATTCAGATATGTAGAAATACATGTATTATGAGTCAAAAGCTAATTAAATATTTAAAAAAATTATGAATCTCTTTTGACTCAAGCTTGAATATATCCACATAATATTTTGGGCAACATAGATGCAGTAGTAGTTCAGTCATTTAAAAGTTGGACAAGTTCATGTTCAACTATGAAGTTCACTGAATGACTTTGAGCAAAGGAAGTCACTATGTCTCAGTGCAGCCTAGTTTACAGGATTGTTGTGAGGATAATCTGAGATAGAGTTCTGTGTGTATTGCCTTGCATTCCTAGAGTTGGAATATAAAGTAATAATACTCATGTTACCAGGTGCTCATGAAAGATGGACAAACCAGTTAATAGGAAAGAAAGACTCAATTTAGATTCTGATTATAAACAAAAGGTTATTTTACACAAAGATTGACTGTCTAATTAGATAAACCATGTGGATGATTTACTGTATCTACATTGTCTGTAGTGATATTGTTGAAGTTAATTGCATGAAGTTAATTGGGGTGAGAGTAGCTGAGGATAGTGTTAGGTAGAAACAGATGATTCTCTATGGTGACCTCTAATGGGAATAGCAAAAAGAAGAAGAAGTCTATAGTGATATTGTACACACTCATGTGCTTCTGTTTTCCCAGATTATGGATCAGGCTGTTATGGTTGGTGCTCCTGTTATTGGGCTGAATGATTCAGGAGGTGCCCGTATTCAAGAAGGAGTGGAATCCTTGGCTGGTTATGCTGATATTTTTCTAGTGAGAAATCTTTCAGTTAAATATTTGATGGCCCAACAAGTCATGATATGTATAGTATTTTCACCTTATAGTTTAGTAACCACTTTAAATATTCAGAAAAAAGGCACTTAAAAAAAGCATAATTGATTCACTCTTTCCTTTCCTGCTATTTTCAGGTTTTATGCAAAGAGGAGGGGTGATATCATGATCCAGGGACAAGATGTGTATCTTCTTTCTCCTTGTGATTTACATTAGGGAGAGGTAAGCAGCTTAGTGTCCTCCAAATGTTTTGTGCTACAACTCCCATAATAATTTACTGTTGCCTGTAGCACTTGGCACTTATGGTGGTTCAAAACATCTGCAGGCATCAAGTTGCCTATCTTTTATGTTACAAAGTTTCCAAATGGCATGGTTAGAAGTGACAAAAGAGGTCTCCTGAAATAAATATGTTACTTAAGCATTCATCCAGTTTTGAAAGTTATAACGTATTCTTGATGCTGTTGTCTCACTTAGTTGTTTTTGCTAATACTGTTAAAAAACCCTTCCCCCTTCATCAATATTTTATTTATATGTGAGAATATATTTACATTTATTTTTTCTTTAGGATTTTTAAAAGACAAAAAGAAAATGACAAGGAAAAATAATGTAAAAATACAGTATCAAGTGGACAAAGAAATTACTGAAATTATGTAGTTAGTGCTCAATATATTGTTGATGGAAAATTAACCATAATGCAGGATACATTAAATTATGTTTACAATAAAAAAAAGGATTTTTGAATCAGATTGAGTGCCAAAGTCAACTCTTGTTATTTTGTTATTCTTCACTGTTTTATTAAGAATACAAAAAAAGTAGAAAAAATATATAAAAACTGGAAAATATTTATTTTCTAATTTCCCCTTTGTTGTATTCTGACTGATGTACAATATTTATAAATACTTAATTTTTTTTAGTTCTTTGGTCAATATTTAGTGAATATGGATACTTAATGCAGTTCACTATTTCTTTTTATTTGTATTCTTTTCCTTGTAATTAAGTGCCCAGCAAGAAGGAAATGGCTACAGCGATCATCATTTACATATAAGCAGGTTAAAAAAAGTATGAATGAATAAATGAAGTATCAGTGACAGATGCATTCTTCTCTATCAGGAGGCAAAAGGGCAGAAAAGCTACAAGGCTTTTCATTTGCATCTGTCTATAGCAGCTGTCAGATGTAGCAGCTGTTATCCATGAAGCAGTCAAGATATGTAGAAGCTTGTTGAGTGGCAGCTACATGAAGTGGCTCATAAATGTGGATTTTTAAAATAATGAGAATTTATGATCATACTTAGTGATTGAATGAAAAGTCCAGATCTGGTTTATTTTCTTTCTATAGAATTACCGGTAGTCTTTCTTTATGCTCACTCTTCTATCTCTACTTGTTTATTGTTTCAGCGAGCCGGCCTGGCTTGACACCTGAGGGTTTTAAATTTAATTCTAAATTTAATTTTAATTTTATATTTAAACTATTTATTTAATTGTTTTTAATACTATTTTAAACTGATTTTAAAGTTAATTTTAAATTTATCTATTTTAAATTGACCAGCCACTTTCTAATTATTTTAATTGGTTTTTATGGAGTGAATCGTGTATGTGTATTTTATTGGCTGTAAAGCGCCCCAAGTCCCTAGGGAGAGGGGGCAGTATACAAATCATGAAATAAATAAATAAATAAAAATTGTAAAAATGTTAAAATCTAATAATGTGATTTTCTGCAGTATGAATTTTAGAAAGATGGTTTGCCAATATAAAAGATGGTTTCTTTTCTTTTACAGAGAAATGTTTTAAGTTCTGGAGTAGTGCCACAGATTTCTCTTATTATGGGTCCTTGTGCAGGAGGCGCTGTCTACTCTCCTGCTTTAACAGATTTCACCTTTATGGTAAAGGTAAGGATGCAGTGTTAATTGCCATTATCTAAAACAGCTATGACCTTCAGCAAACATTGAAGCTTAAATCTTAACAGATATAATCAGGATTCTGCTGTTCAAGTTGGCTGATGGGACTTCTAGGCAAATCATGCTGAATATGAATGAATAGAACTATAAAATGAAACAATGTTGGCTTTTTACATTTTGAAGTCAAGGAAAACTAGAAACAGGAGACTAGGAGCTTTAGTTCCATCTTAAACATGAAAATTCGGTGGGTGACTTGAGTCACTTACTCTCAGCCTAAATTACATAATCTTCCTTCCCCTATTTTCCTTTAACAACCCTTGAAACAGAGCAATTAAGGAAAGTAAAGGAGCATTATGTATGATTGTCACCTTGAGTTGCTTATAAAGTAAAAATAGCGGGAGAAGAAAAAAAAAAACTTTGAAATCCAACATTCCCAAATTGTGTTACCGCTTGCCCTCCTATATTTTAGAAACATAAAAAACTGATGGCAGAAAAAGATTTAGTGGTCCGTTGACTTTGCCCTTTCAATTTTTTTTGTTTTGTTTTTAATTTATTCTTTTTTAATTTTAATTATATGTTTCTTTAAATTTTTGTTGGATGGTAGACATGTGTTTATCCCAAGCTTGTTTAAAGTTACTGATGACTGATCCACATTTTAGTTGGATACCAATGTTCCCTGGGCCATTTCCTAGGACAACAGAACAGAAAAAAAGACGAAGCTGCAAACTCAATGGGCCAAATTTTGTTCAAAGGTTATCAATTCTCACTAGCGCCTCTAAAATACCCAGCATAAATTAGGCTGCAACTGTAAGGTATTCAGCTTCACAGACTATTCTTACTGCAGTCTTTCTTTTTAGTGCTATGATGCATTTGCTTGGAGCTATAAATTGCCATTTATTAGAAATTATAGGAAGGATGTTCAGATAGGAAGCATTCGGAAGTAATATATCTTACCTAAAATTGTTTTATACTTGTTTGAAGTTTTCAAATATTTTGAGAAATATTTGTTAAAATTAGAGATAATGTAAATTTATATTATTTGAATACACATTTTTTCCATTAATTTTTCCTTTTTTGG
>JANHFJ010004581.1:76977-90924 GCA_032468195.1 Cerberus rynchops | reverse complement strand
AAGTGATTAAGATGCTGGCTAGCACTGGAGAGATCCAGGTTACAGTTTAGTTCTAAGTGATACTGGGTCAGTCATTCTTAGTCCAGTCTATGTCATAGGGTGGTTGTTATGGAGAAAAATAGCAGAATGTTGCCTTGAGCTCCTATAAGAAAGGGGGTGCTATAAATTAAGAAATAAAATAATTTTATGATATAGTCCTGAACTGATCATAGATGACAATTTTTAACTGTTCCAGATTATCCAAATAAGAAATTATGTAATAGTTTATAAATATTCATATTAAACTCTATCCTATGGTCACATGATAACAACATAATATTCAAGTATATGATGAAAGTTATTTGTATAGAAGACACATTTAAGAATTAGTGGGGTCTAAAGATTTTTACCTGTTGTAAACTGAGAATGAGAGTTTTTGCACACTGAATTTTATCGATTTGTCTTGTTTTACTCAATGTCTCCTTAATAATATCGCCATAGTCATTGTAGTACTAAAAGCAAGAAGAGAACACATTTTAATTAACAATGCATTTAATTTTTATTGACTATCTTTTTCTTAATCAACCTTTGATGTAGGGTTTTAGATTGTCTTATCTAATAAACCACCCCTCCTACACTGGAATTAATAAATGCTAATTTTGAACAGTGTTAAGCTGAATAGTTTTATACCGCCAACTGATTTTCTCTTTGTATATAAGGAGAAGATTTTGTGTACAGAAAAATCTTTATTTCATTTACTTCCATGCAAAGACCTAGGATCCACTCCAAAGTCAAGATAACTGCCATGCAGAAATAGTATGGTGGAATTCTAGTGTTAAAAAATGATCACTAACATCAATAAATAAATCCAGTTATACCCAGTAGTACCCTAGTTAAGGTCCCAGGTTTGAAACTACCTTTGGCACAAAGCTAGCTGGGCAACTTTGGACCAATTGTTCTTTTTCAACTCTAAGAAGAAGGCAATAGCAAATAATTTCTGATGATCTTGCCAGAAAGGGATTTGTTTAGGCAGTTGTCAGGAGTGAGGATTGACTCCAAGGCACAAAAACAAGAACCATAAAGTAATATTTTTCATTTGCAGTGTTACAAAAATAATTCAATTGTAAATATTTTGGACAAAGTACTCAAGAACATTTAATAGGGAAAACATTATTCACTGGGAAAGAGTTAAAATTATAGACATATTTACAATGGGAGTTTTGCTTTGGAAAGTTTTCAGTGATTCCTCCCTACTTAGTGCAGCCTTGATAACTTTATTTTATTATATTTGAGAGGATCTCTTCAACCCCCAGCAGACTTAAGTAAATGGAGGATCATTTAAAAATGTATGCCTGACTTTTCACCAAAATGAAGTTATTTTGGCAAATCTGATTTATTAGGACAAAGTAACAGCACAGAATCATACCTTCATGTAATGCTTGAAGATATCGGCTGCCGCATGCATATCTACAATATCATAAATTATAAGTTTGCTAAAGGCAGCCAAAAGATTCCTTCTCTTGTGTAAAGCTTCGATTTTATTAGCTTCATCTTCTTCATCTCCCTCTAAACAATAAATGAAATGAAATTCAGTTGCTTATTAATATCATTATTTCTCATTTCCCTAATTGATCCATTCTACAGTTCTCTAAAATATGATGGGATAGTTATGTTGTGATAATTGCTAACTAGCAACAAGAGAAAGTTGCTAAAAAATACCGTACTGGAGTGTTCCTGGCCAAGATTTGATAGGCAGAATTATTTCTAGATACTCAATTACATTTAGTTTCCCTGCCTCCCCCCACTATGAACTTAATTGAGTCTGTCCATTAGGTTTGTAAGTCAAAAAATTTGTCAAACGAATCAGACTCAATTTTACAATTTTTAAAATAAAATTCATTAATTGAATCAGATGGCTCATTAAATGAATGAAGATCTGACTTACTATTTCCTCCAATTCATTAATTGATTGTTTCCATTGTTAACTAGACTGAGAGGCTTTCCCCCACCACCTATCAGCTGTTTCTGGTGGCTAAGGCAGTAAATTGTCTCCAAACAGGCTGGCAGAGCTTTCAGTTTGCAGTTGCTTTTTAAAAAAACCCCATTTGTTGCTAGTTAGCTCAAGCTTCTTCACACAGCTGCCCAGAGGTGTTGAGGTGGTAATTTACAGAACTCTCCCATTGCAATTACTGGGCTGGTTTTTGGTGAAAATGAGGTGCATGGAGGCTTCTGGAGGCCTGCAAAATGCCTGAGGGCTGGGAAGAGGTAATATCAGATGCACAGAAGCCAAAAACGTTTTTTTTCTTGTTTTCCTCTTCCAAAATCTAGGTGCGTCTTATACTCTGAAAAATATGGTGCTTAAAAAAAAACACTTCCCACTAATTAGCTTAAGTGTCTCTAGCCAATCACCCAGAAGGAGATGGGGGAGGGATTTACAGAACTCTCAGCTTGCAATAGTAACAGAGATGAAAGGGACCTTGAGGTCATCTAGTCTAACCCACTGCCGTCACAAGAAAGTTTCTGATAAATGCCTATCCAATCTCTTCTTAAAAGCTGCCAGTGATGGGGCACTCACAACTTCTGGAGGCAGTTAAAATTTAAAAATCTACAAATTACAATAATATACCCTAATTCCCAAATAAAAGCAAGGGAATGCAATGTTATAGAATGTTTTGTGTAGATGCTGCCTAGTATTTCTACAAGCAGTTTCAAGGCAAATGCAAACAAACTTTTCCTTTGCAAAGTACTGTATTTACAAACGCAATAGTCTCTAAAGTATGATACTTAAAAAGCAGAGCAGTTTCCAAAGTACAGTACAACAGGATAACAAAAAAGAATATTTTAAAATGCTTACAGAAGCAATTCTAGCACTAGTCCTCAAGCCCACGTAACACCAAAACAAAAACAAAAACAAACTTGCACCTGCTGCAAAAATCACTGGATCTTGTGTGGCCATGTGACCAGGGACAAAGAAACAAAAACAAAACTTGCCAGCTTCAGGAAATTGTATGTCACAACCCCAAGGGCACAGGCAAGGCACAGAGTTGAAAATGGCCAACGTTGCAGCAGTGACTGAATCCAAGTCACATGGCTACAGAGGCCTCTTTTGGATTGCAATTTGGAATTTCTAACGTAAGTACCCTTTCTGAACAAATTTGGTCTTGTAAAAATTTGCAAAATGAACGTTTGTACTTGGGGGATTACCTGTACCAAGTAGTCTTCTACAGTTACTAGCTGTACTTGGGTTCCACAGTGTGTTGAGGAGGGGGAAGAGAGATTTTACCATTGATCATTATTTCTTTCTCCTAAACATTTATTACCTTTCAGAAATGCTATGAACTTACTTTAATTCTTACTGCTTCTCTTTTGTGCATAGTATCATTTGAAGAGATCAGCTTATTATTGCTGTTTGTATTATGGTTGGTCACAGTCAGCCAGATGTTTGGCTTTTATATCCAACTATCAAGTAAGTTTCCTTCCTAAGGACCTGGGTTAGGCCAATATTATTGTCTGAAGGTGTTACAGGTATAGTCACAGAACAGTAAGCTATTTCAAGTAAAGCTATCTTTTGCAATTGATGGAGATTTTGTTAAGTGGTGCTCCAGTTATTTAGAATTGCATCCAAAGCGCCTATTACTATTGGTATTATCTTTGCTTTCTTTTGCCGCAGTCATTCTATTTCTATTTGCAGGTCTTTGTATTTTGTGATTTTCTCTAATTCTTTCAATTTATTAAAAAAGCTGGCGCGGGTTTCTAACAATTTGGGACTATTGATAAGTACACATCAAAATAACTAATACATGCCCATGCTCTGGTTCTCATCATCCTGGTCAATGAAGACATGGTCCATTACAAAACTAAGGAGTTCAGTCTGGAGACCCGAATCTGGATTAAACACCAAAGGCTGAAGACCCTCTCTGCCTCCACTCATAAGCTGATGGCTAAAAATCATCAAGAGATCACAGAGCAGCATAAAAGCCTGTAATACAAAATAATTTAATCAATTATGTTACTGATGTCAAAAAAGGCTCAGGTATATAACGTTCTAATCTAAACCTCTGTGTGTTTAAGTTTTTACAATTTAAGAATTTTAGGAAGTTATGGACAATTTGTAATAGGTTGTATATAGTAGAACTCTCCTCTGTTAGGTGCAGACTGCTGGACTGGTGAGGCTGGGTGTCAGGAAGTCCAGAATATCGCAGCACTTTCAAATAGCTTCTGGAATGTCACAGAGGCAAAGCTATTGGTTGGTTTGGAGGAGGTGAGAGCTGGTTTGATCAATGAATTGGAAGCTGCTGCTTTTGTTGGAGCAGCAGAAGCTTTGGGTGAGGTAGCCTTATGAGTGTTCATTTCTATATTTGCTCGTAATTGTAATAAAGATGAAATAAAAAAAGAATTTGATTCTTTTCTTCCTCATAATCTTTTCTCCATGTCTTTTTAAATAGATACCGTAGGCAGTTATTCTAACCACTATGGGAGCACTCATGCAATTGTATTTCAAAACCAGTTTATTATTATTATTAATGAAGAACACTTTTATAACTACAAGAAACACTTCAGCAAGTATACTTGTAGGGGTAGATTTATAAAAAATATAAGCAGTTTTAAAAAGTATGGTTAACAAATTACTCTAGTTTTAATATCAGAAATGTTTAAAATCACAAATTTCAACCAGCAAAGTATATATATAAACATTATATTCTATACTCAAGAGTGCTAATAGAAGTTAACGGGAAAGGAAATGATCTCTATCCCACAATCAGAAAGAGATATACCATTAGTGGTTATTGGCAAAAAGTTCCAATTAAAATTTTGTTTGCATATTTCATTAGTAATAGAAATTAGTAATAGAAAATAGAAAGAAATATGAAAACATAATTAGAAATAAACTCTGGAACTCTATTGACTTCCAATATCTAGCCAGACCTCAATTTTAATTCAGAATGAAACCATATTAATTGTGTGGCTAATTACATCTAGCCTTCATAAAAGACTCCCAGAATAGGCAAAATTAAATTAGAAGAAATATTAAAAATTTAAAAATATTCAAGTTGATCAACCAAGTTTAATATTTAATTTTTGTAGGAAACAAGATATATAACGGTTTGTAAAATACTGTCATCATGTTTTATGTGTTTAACTGATTTCTATTACCTGCTCTTTTACTGGAGTGTTGACATTTGACAGACACTGTTGGCAGACAGCCAGAAATGATTTGACTGTTTTCCTTAATACCAATAAATCTTCCTAGAGGAAACATATGAACAATTATCAGATTTTCAGTATCAGTCAACATTTTCAGGAAAAAAATATTCAGAAGAGAGAAAAAGTACTATAGAATAATAGCTGCAGATGGCGCCTCTAAATTGGCTCACAATATCACAATTTAAATAATAAAATCCAAGAATAAAATAGACCCACAGTAAGCAGATTTGAAAATGATGAGATAGAATTACTACAATACATAGTTTTAAAGTTGTGTCTGATTGCCTAACAAGGGAACATTTAAGAGATTTTTTTTCATTACGAAATGATAATACAAAAGAAAGAAAATACCATGAAGAAATAAAATAGACACATAAACCTAAACAATATACTATTAATATAAATCACCCCAATAAATCACTTATTCATATAATCAATAACAATTTATCAAAATATATAGATAAAAAAACTATTCTTATAGGATATAAAAGAGATACTATGCCCAAATAGAAATGTATTATGCCCATTTTTAATTAGTAAAAAAATAATTTCAAAACTAGAATCATTAACTATTTCTGAATGAAAACTATGATATCTGGTTAACCAAATTCTGAATATAACTCCTTTGGCAAATCTACGTGCCCAATATAAACAATCTTCCTCAAAAACAGTCATTAACAATTTTAACTTGAAAGTCTATTTATGTATTTATCATTATATATTCCAAACTGAAACCAAAACCAGACATGACAAAATCATATTATTCAATGTAGTCCTCAACTAATATTGTTAGTCATTGTTCAAAGTTATGATGGTGCTGAAAAAAATGGACTTCTGACTGATCTGCAAAATCATGGCCATTGCAGCACCCCATAGTCATGTAATCAAAACTTGGGGCCTTGGCAGCCTCCTACACTATCTTCCCCCATCTCTACTCTTTCTGGTGCCCTACCAGAAAACATAAAAAAAAAAGGGGGGAGTAAGCATACAGGTAGCCCTCAACTTATAGCCATTCATTTATTGACTATTTAAAGTTGCAACAGCATTGAAAAAAGTGATTTATAACCAGTGTTCACAATTACAGTCATTGTAGTGATCCTCTAATCACATGATCTGGGTGCTTGGAAACTGGCTCTCATTTCCAATAGTAGTAGAGGCCTAGGGTCACATGACTTCCATTTGCAATCTTCTTTGACAAGCTAAGTCAATAGGGAAGCAAGCAGGGAAGGTCACAAGTCACGATCATGTGATGTCTCACTTAATGACAACTGTGGCTAAAAGGTCATATATCGTCAGGTATGGTCAATGTCTATACCACTTAACAAATTTTCTGTTCCCAATTGTGATCACACATCAAGGAATACCTACTTTTCAACAATATCTAGGAAAGCAGTAATATCACTTGAGAAATCATGTCATATAAGAACTTCAGCTAATGAATCATATACATACTATTAAGGTTTCACAACAACATGTTTTTCAAATGATGATTATTCTATTCTAGATATATTAATTATATATTTGTGCAATACCTAAGAGTGGATATACAAATGCACACATTGCAGATTGAATGCAGAAAAATAAATAACTTTTTCCATTGTTTGGTAGTGGGAACCATGATAGCCAGATAAGAAACTAGACATGAAAACTGTAATCTTACAGCAGACTTAAGTGGAAATGCTTTAATACTTCAGTTAAAGTGCAAGGAAAATCCCATCTTAAATTATATAGAATAGTAATTCTCAACTGGAGCCATATGACCCTTGAAAATTCTAAATTATTTCAAGGCCATAGGTGAAAAACATGTAATATATGCTTAGAGGGTCACTGAAAAGGAAAATGTATTACAGGTAGTCCTCAACTTACAACCACATCTGAGGTCAATGTTTGTTAAGTAAGTCACTGCAATTATTAAGTAAATCATGCAGTCGTTACATGAATCCACCTTCCCTCATTCACTTAGCTTGTTGAAAGTTGGCTTGGAAGGCCGCAAATGGCCACATGATCCTGGAATGCTGCAACTATTGTAAAATGCATGTTGGTTGCCAAGCACCCAAAATTTGATCATGTGACATGGGGATGCTGCCACAGTTCCAAGTGCAAGAATTGGTCGTAAGTCACTTTTTTCAATTTTGTTGTAACTTTGAACAGTTGATTGCAAATTACCTGTACACAGTAAATATTGTTCATGCCAGATGTAGGGCATTTATGAAAGAATGTAGGACAATCAATTCAACTATCTCCCAGTGTTAAAAGTACTGTGATCCATAGTATCTTACTTTTGAAGGAGATCCTTCTGTAATTTTTACCAGCTGCCAAAGAATAGAATAATGGGAACACTGAAGAGCCTGAACCACTATCTGAAACAAAATTCACAGCAGACAAATAAGTATGAAGTTTGTACAGTTTGCAGCAATTATGAACTATTACGTATTTAGATAATTTTAAAACTATGCAAAGGACCAGTTTATTCATTCTTGAGATGGAGAACAAATAATAGCTACAATCAACTGAAATTTCAATTGCATAGTTTAAAGCCAAGAAAGCTTGAATACAGCCTGAGCATCTCAAATTAAAAATGTATGGTATGGTTTAAAGTAGCTCATTCCAAACTTGAAACTATTTGTTTCGATAGCATGCATCTAGTTTATTATAACACATTAAAATGAAACATATGAAACAGATGTTTTGCTTAACAGAATGACCGGTTTCTCTTTACTTTTATTTTTCTTCTTATTTTTCAAATTTAAAAAAGTATTTAAAAATAAAAGGAGACAAGAAATCTTATCAGGTGCCAAGGGAACTGTGTAAGCACCAAGGTCCTAATGAAAATTACACTGTTTTCCATGAATTACACAGTCACATTTCTATTTAGCAATAAAGCTACTTTGAAGGACTGTGGGTCACATTTTATCATTTAGCTTAACCCACTCATACAACTGTTGTGAAGGAAAAATTAGAGATAAAGGGAGAGATAAAGAACTTGATACTTTTACACTCCTTAAATGAAGATAGGCTATGAATGTAGAGAACTATAATTAAAAATATCTTGCCTTTATTACTTTTATAAATAACTCAAAGCAGTAAACATACCTAATACTCCTTCCTCCTCCTATTTTCCACACAACAACCCTGTGAAGTGGTTTGGGCTGAGACAGAGAGAGAGAAAGAGAGAGTAGGTGGCTCAAAGTCACCCAGCTGTCTTTTATTCCTAATGTGGGATTAGAACGCAGTCTCCTGGTTTCTAGCCTGATGCTTTAATTGCTTATGTCCAAGTCAATTTAATGGACTTTTGGTAGTCATCAAATTCATTCATTCACTCATTCATCTGCCTAGCCATCTCAATTGTCATAGCAACTTTAATAGTACTGTAGTACTATTAAAATAACATTAAAGAGGAAAAGTAGCAATATAAGAAAATTACATATACAGCTTACTATAGCCAAATCTATTTCATATTTTATTATATGAATAGCACAGCACACATTACTTATTATTTACCTGTTCTGGCATAGCTCCATGTTCAATTCCAGTCCTCAATAACCTGTAGCAGTTACTGAACAAATCCCATTTTGTAAGGTCATGAGCGCTTCAAGAGAAATTAAAAATACATTAAACAAACAAACAAGCATGTATAGTAAAGACTGAACAAATGCAGTAATAAAATAACTGTTATAATTAGGAGTTTAAGTATAACATATAAACTATATGGTTTCTTAAACTATGGAGTTTCTTCCCTACATCTTGCATAAAGTAGCTGTTTATACACACACACACACACATTCTAAGATTATCGCTATTTCGCTCTCTATTCTAATAATAGAAACTTCCAATCTTGCTTAACTTTTTGCTTATTTTTTCATGGCAGTATAAATGATTGACCATATTTAAATAACTATAAAACTTCATAAAGTCACATACTTGTGAAATGATGTTAATCTCTTTAATGTAGAAAGAACATTGTATACATCATCATCATCAGCTTCTTCTCCCTGGAAACAGAACAAATTGGATCATGGGCTGAGCTATTTATATATTAAACTTATGTTTACAAGTGTAGATTCCTACTATGTATAGCAATGGCTATTGAGAATTTGTATAAATTTGTATTTCAGAAACTAAACTCAAGAGTTTACAAAATGAGAATTGGACTGATTCTCAAATCCAGGGCTTGCTGGAGAAGTAGCCTAGCCCTAACCCTATTCCTAACCTTGCCACTTTTTAAAATTTTACCAGTTACCATTTCCAAATATTCCAATATCCTAATATTACTCAGATCCTAAGGATGAACAGGATTTATAAACTACATGTCTCATATATACATACCTTCAGGATTCAGCACTGAACCCAAGTAAGATTCTCCTATGTCTTGTTATATGACTGACCAATTTAAATATAGAGTTGATCTGCCTAATACAGGTATGCATGAAAAAACTGTACATACTTGACAGGAATTAAGGAATCAGATTATACATGACAATACATGTATGACTAGCTAATGTTCCTAGAAAATAAATTCTCATTTTAATTCTGAGGTGCACAAATTAACTCTTTCTGATTTTGAAAAAAGAAAAGAAAATAATTTCTTTCAAGTGTGGAATATCCTCAGGAATTATTGAAATATTGAAGAAAAAAAGAAGTTGAATATTAATATTAAAATGGAGGATCATTCACTGATTAAAACTGACTTTAAAAAAGAAATATAGGTTTGCTTGAAGATTATGTATTATATTGGAGATAAATTTTAGCATACTTTTGTATTCTTTGTTCACTTATAAAATTGAGTTGATAGATATAGGACTAAATTATATAAACAATTTAGTATATGATTTAAATTAGCTATGGTATTCCTATTTCATGAGATAATTACAAAAAGTATGTATTTACAAGTTAATCATTCTAAAGTAAAACTTCATGTTGCATTAATCTTTCTCTTGTCAAATAAAGGGGTTATATGTACAGGTAGCCTTCATTTAATGATCATTCATTTAGCAACTGTTCAAAGTTACAACAGTGCTGAAAAATGACTTATGACTGGTTTTCACACTTAATGACTGTTGCACATCCACACAGTTACAAGATAGTGATTTGGGCACTTGGCAACCATCATACATTTGTGATAGTCATAGCATCCTACAGTTATGTGACCATCACTTGCAATCTTCCCAGCTGGCTTCTGAGAAATGTAGTCAATAGGAAGCCTGAAGGTCGCAAGTATTGGTCACATAATGTCTCTTATAACATGGGTGATTTGCTTAATGACTGCAGCAAAAAAGGTTATAAAATCAGGTGCAGTTATATGATCCCACACTTAACAATCACTGCCCAACAACAATTTTTCCTGTCCCTCTTATGGTCATAAATTGAAAATAATGGAAACTATCCAAATTTAAAACAATGTGTCTATTAGATGTATGGTCAGAGTTCTTGACTATACAGATGACTTCTCTTCCACTTTCAAACTTAATGGAAGCAATAACTGTGTGAGGAACTAATTTCATTGTATCACCTCACTTTAGAATCACAATATCATTAATAGTAATAACAATAGCACTTAAGACTTACATATCACTTCATAGTGCTTCACAACATTTTGAACATTTACAGAGTCAGTATATTGTCTCCAACAATTTGGGTCCTCGTTTTACTGATTTTGGAAGGATGGAAGGCTGAGTCAACCTTGAACTGGTCAGGATCGAACTCCTGGCAGTGGGCAGAGTTAGCCTGCAATACTGCATTCTAATCACTGTGTCATCATGGCCAACTGTCAGGAACTAATTTCCTTCCATCACCTCACTTTATAATCACAATATCTTTAAACAGAAAAAAGGTCGTTCTTTTTTTCTCTGTGGTAAAACATATTCATGTGGTTTTTCCACCCACCTCTGTCTAGGCCTCTTATATACCACCAATACAATAGAAATTTAGTTCTCATTTGATGTTCTGGGATGCAAACAAAAAAAATTAAATAATTACAATAATGTTCCGGTACTAATGTGTAGGCAGATATTTTACTCTAGGGAAAACAGGATACAAGCAAACCTCATTTAATAGATCCTCCACAGAATGGTTGAATCGATCCACAAATTCATCAATGAGCTGGCTGTGAGCTATGTCAACCCTATTCTGAATGGTATATTCTTCACTGCACAGAATGCTGTATGTTTTACTGCAGGCTTCAAGAACATCTGATTCCACATGCTTCTCTACAACAAATTTAATCTGTTTCAACAAAGCATCCAAATGCTGTGGAACAAAGAGAAATTTTGGTCATTTCTTGAAGCAATTACTCTAACTTAAACATGAAAACAGAGCACAGAAATGAAAAATTACAAATAATTACAAAATCTTCAACATAAATTAGCATTACTCAGATTACTTCTCCATTTTGATGTACAGTACCTTCTCCATTCTTCCTGTACTGTAAATTTCTAAGTCAAAATACTGAGGAATTTGAAGAAGATTTGCCACCTTCTCTGCATCAGCAGAATACTAGCAATAGAAAAAAAATGGAAATTAATACACAAATTAGAAAAAGAGTCATAAAACTATTATTACTGAATCACATTCTATTGACATACCTTTGATAGAAGCATAGGAAGTGCAATAATAAAGTGTTCTGTTAGCTTGTTCCGGTCATCTATCTGAGTTTTTCTTTCTTTTGCTGTTAAAACCTGAAAAATAGGGGGACTATCACATCATGCAAAGCTGTAATATAAATATTGCCAATCAAAATATAAATTGTGGCTTCTTTATACAGCAGACTAATTAATCTCCAAATTAATATGCTGGTTTTTAATAGGACAATACTATTATAACCCAAAGAAAAATTTTCCCACTGAGATTGCTGCAATAAGAATATAAAAAATCCTCAGTTAATGACAATAATTTGACTGGCAACTCCATCACCAAGTGATATCATAAAATGTGACATCACGTGATCACACTGTGTTATGATGGCAGTTCTGGTGGCAGTCATTAAGCAAATCCTATGCAGTTGTTAAGTGTGATGTCAGGTTATCGCCATTTGTGACCTTCTGCCAGTTTTGCCATTGATTTTACTTGTTGGAACCCAGTAGTAACATTTACAAATGGCGATCACATGACCACGGGACACTACAACTATCATAATTGTGAGCCAACTGCCAAGCTCCCAAATGATAATAGCACGACTGTTGGGATTCTGCTATAGCTGTAACTTTGAGAACTAGTCATATGCCTACTTATTTAACATTGTTGTTACTTTGAACAATCATTGAATGAATAGTTATTAGCCAAGGACTATCTGTAGAGTTATTTAAATACAAAGTATTTAACATCTTTGACAGATTTTCTACCATCTTAAGCCATTTTATTGCAAGGATGTATGTCTCCCAAAAGTCCTCTGAGTATATCTCTAAATGTTTGAGAAATGTTCCATTATGAGTGCTTATCAAGGCAAACATTTTATGTTCTGGACAAGATTACAAAACACATCTGAATTATCGCTGTTCTGGAAAACAATCCCAATAATTTGCATTTTATAAGAAAAGACCTTACAAAATAGAATATTGAACTCAAATATCATTTGTGATAAATGTTTCCCAATCCCTTTTTCCCTAGTGAGATATTATTTAAAACCACTGAAAAAACATGTGTACAAAAAGTCGAAGAGAAAAGTAACAAAAAAAACGTACTCTCTTGCCAGTTCCTCTGCCCACTGGAGGGTGTGCTTCTGCAGCTTGTCGAATTGTACATACCATTAACTCTATAAGTGCACTTTCTTGACGATCGGACATCGCTACAGAGATAAAGAATATAGATGGACTAATGAAATGTAGCAACTAATCTATGCAAATAATGCTACAATTTTTGGCTCAATATCCTAAACAACAGGGCATTTTATTTTCTAAATGAAGGCCAGGTTGGGCTTCAGGGACCGTCAGGGCGGCAACAGCAGTGTGGGAGGCTAGATCCTTCGATTGGCAATGGTGGGGTCTCTTTTTGGCCTCGTAGATTTTGTCTCTGCCCTCCAGCTTATTCCTTTGGTACCTCATTTTATCACCAGCGCTTTTGCCCCCTTTTTCCATCTTATCGACCCCCACAGACTGATATTACCGGACATCGGCCTATTGGGCGTTGGACTACTACAATTGGACGTTGCCGCCCCCCCTGAACTGTGAGAACTGGATATGGGGAGGCGAGTGGTGTGAACTGGCGCTACTCGATAGACTTTCGTAAAAAGATCATTGTGACGAAGATTCTGGGGACAATGATATGGTTTAATTTGAAGATGGGTTATGGCTTTATTAGGAGAAGTGACACCTTGGAAGATGTGTTTGTCCATCATACAGCTATTAATGAGAATATTATTAGTAATTGGAGATTTAATTTGGCTGGTAAAGTTTTTGAATTTGATTTGGTTATAGGAGCCAAAGGAGTGGAGGCTGCCAATGTCACCAGGCCTGTTGGTGTCCCAGGCCATAGCAGCCAATTCCTAGTTGATGTTAATCAACACCACTACCGAGGCTTGCATGCTCAAAAAAGATCCTTTAGTTATGACCCCTGCCAGGATTATAGATATAACTGTTTTTTAGGGATTTTTTATTGGGGTTAGGGAGGGGATCATTTGAGCGGGGGTTAAGGGATCCCCCATTTAAGGTTAAGGCCAGACCAAGGGTTGGGTACACCAGAGAGGTCCTGGGGGCAGGGGGTCCAGTCAAAGAAGGGGGGATTGTTACAAGGGAGAGGTGCAATTTATTAACACGGTTGTAGAGAGGGGCA
>JANHFJ010004581.1:0-10804 GCA_032468195.1 Cerberus rynchops | reverse complement strand
CTGATCGCATTGTGATAAACAGTCTGTTGTTGGGATGGCTGGAGTCCATCACTATCTTCATAGCTTTGGTTCGGCAGTGTTTGTTGTAGATCCATCCTCTTTCTGAGAGGAGGTACTAGAATTAAGTTCAGCATTGTCTTCTTTAGAATATATACGAATTTTAGATTATTAATACTAACTCAGAACCTTACTGATAAAAAAGATTCGATAATACATAAAAATAAATATACCAACAAATTGAATTAAACTACTGGTGACTATATCTATACAGTTTTCTTGGCGCTGTTTTGGATGCAGTTTGCCACTTCCTTCTTTGAGATATTTATACATATTTAGCTATTTGAGGCTCCGTTTTAATAACATTTCTCATTAAAAAAAGTCAAAGCATTTACAATTATTTTTAATCCAGCCAACTGTTTTGGAATTTGAGTTTCCCTCCCATCCATGTACTATCCAGTCTTGACCTTGATTAGCATTTGAAATTAGTCAAGGTTAGCCAGGTATTGCTATTAGCTTAGTTTATCTACACGTAGTCATAGGTTATTCACTAAAATCACTTGGTTGTCCAATATTTGATGGTGCAGAAATAGTTTCACTAATTTTATTTCTCTTCCTAATCAAATATTCGCTGATCAATTAAAATTAAAAAGTAAAAAACATGTGTATGAAATAGATGCAATAGTCTGCTTCACCAAAATAGAGTCAAAATTAGAGTCAAAAAATTTAACATTTTAAAAAGAAAAGCCTCCAAATTACCTGCAAGACAAGAGAAAAAACATTCCAAATTTTATTGTTGCCTATTTATCTAGCATGCCTCTTTCACTTTGTATCATTGCTCTGTTCAGCTGAATTCATCTTCCCCTTCCACCGCGATATAAGGTACAGCTGATTAGCCATACATTTATTGCACACCACTACAATAAAATATTTTTATATATCTTTATCGTAGGAAGAAAAGTTATATCAAAGCTCTTTTTTTGACATTCATTTTACAAAGCTTCTTGGTCATTCTGTCACATGGAGCATTCAGTCATTATTGACTGCTGCCCTGGAATTGCAAAGCTCATTTTGGCTTCATCCACAACAATTCTGACCTCATCCAGTGGTCAAAGGAAGAAGTATAAATGGCTATTCAACTAACAGTTCCAAGAAGAGAACAGCCATGCTTAAAATATGTATAAATGCCAGCATAGTAATCATCACGTCTTCCTAGTCTTGAAGAAACGACCTTCTGTCCTTTCTTTCTCCCTTCTGTGTTTTCTCTTTTTAGACTACAAGCCTAAAAAGGGGGGGGGGGGATATTTTACGGTTATTATGAACCATCTGAAATTCACTACTATCGTACGTGTGCGCGCCCGCACACACACATACACACACACACACACATACACCCTAGAATAGAGATTTCTAATGAAAATATGAAGGAATTGTAAGAAAGGCATGGAGTACTTGACTCAAGTACTGTATGCTTACATACTTCATATTCTACATGTATAGTCTACACTGAAAGAATGAGAACATTTTGGCCAACAATGCACATTATTTTATTCATATTCATTTTAATTTTCTTTCTGCAGACTAAAATTGAAATAAAAGATTATTGAAATAATCAAATAATTCAAAATAATAGCAATTTCAATGAACAATGTCTACAGAATTGATTATGGGGGTTTTAATGCAATAATGACATTTTTTTTTCTTATGGTAACAGGAAATATTTGTTTATTAGGTCTCCAGAGCAACTGTTAGCTACATGTTAAATTCTCTCAAAGAAGACAATGTATTTTGTCAAATTATAACCGAACACTAGCACAATACTGACAATGGGGGATGACCATGACATTTGAAGAAAATTTTCCTCTGCCAAGAATCATAGATCAAAAAAATTCTTATCCTAGCTTTGAAAAAAATTTCATTGTCAGAATACAGAAGAAAAAACAACTAGTTTTACTATCCTAGATCTAATCCTTACACAAATGTTCAATGGGTTAAAGTGAAAGCAACTGAAAATGACATCCTTGAGTTTGAGATATTCAGAATATTACTTACAAAAAGTAAAAAGGAAAAAGAAATAAAGAAATATCTGGCATATACTAGATTTCATAAGAGCACATTTTAATGAAAGGCAGGTCAGAAGCATTGCCTTGAAATCTGAAAGCGGTAATTATCTAGGAAAGATGGAAAATCCTGGAAAAAAAACAAGTAAAGGTTCAATTGTGCACCGCCCCGAGTCCCTCAGGAGATGGGGCGGTATAAAAATTCAATAAAACTTAAACTTAACTGCAAACAATTCCTAATAGAACAAAAGTGGGAGACATATAAATGTAGTCAATTGTTGAAAAAAGAAAAAAGACAGAGAGGCATTTAAGCAAAGAAAAAAGGGGTGGTGGTAATCAGAAAGGGAACCTGTAGGGAGTGCTAAAACTCAAAACAATCTGAATCTTTTAATAATGCTCAACACAAGAAAAAGGCTTTTGGGGGGTGTATTAGAAACAAAAGGCAAAAAGACTTTCATCTCTTTTGTGAGGAAAAAAATGTGAACTATAATGGAGAGAAGGATGACCATCTTACTTGTATTTTATATCTGTCTCTTCTCAAAAAGAAAACAAAACCTTAGCTAGCCATCATTGTGCCACCAGTGGAAGGAGGCAGCTGTAGCTCAGGAGAAACAATGAGAGGGTGAAAGAACAGAGTTACTTTCAATGAGTTTAAGTCTCCGGGGTCAGATAAATGACATCTAGCACACTGAAGAAAATAATGAAAATTAATGCAGAACAGTAATCTTTCAGAATTTCTGGTGAAGTAGTAAGATTCCTGAAAACTGCGAGGATTCAAGAAACTAGATTTGTCACCTTGATATCTATATGGGGCATACATCAATAAGTTTATTGAACATCATGTTTCTAAGCACTTGGATAGGAATGTAGCAATTGACAAGAACCAGTATATATCATTTGAGACTAATCTTATCTACTTTTTCTTAACAAGAGTGAAACGCTTAATAGATTGGGGTAATGCTGTGAGCATACTGTATCTTACTTTCAGCAAACTATCTGACAAAGTCTCTTGTTCATAAAATGATAACATACTATCTAGGTCAGGGGTCCCCAACCCCCGTCCGTGGACCAGCACATGCCAAAAACTGATCCACACAAATAAGCAAAGCCCCATCCTTGGGATGCAGGCAGCATGCAAAACCACACCCCCACCAATCCACAGAAAGCCTCTCCACGGAATGGTCCCTGTTGCTCATTGGGAGCCTCTGGTCTAGATGATACAACTGCTGGATAGACTTAACATTAATTGACAGCTTGGAAAAAAAATTGAGTGAAATGCCACAGGACTTCGTCTTGAACAATACATTGTTCAACATTTTAATGAATTACATGGATGAAGGGGTTGATGAAATGATTATCAATTTTTCAGATGATAGAAATATAAACCCCAGTGGCTAATGCTCAAAGGCTAAATGATTAGAAACATTACAAATATGATTTAACAATAGGCCAAAATGAATGGGACAAAATTTAATGACTAAAAGTCTTGTCTCATAGGAGGGAAAAAATGAGAAAAAAAGGCACAAGTTTTGGATCATGGATAGTTTGGCTTTGCAAAAGTACAAATGAAAAAAATAATGTTTTTTCAGTAACACATTCCTGCCATCAATTCTCAAGCAAAATAGAGGTCTTCTAATTTTAGCAGCAAATCAACTCCTTTATCACCTTTACTTATGTCAATAGAAAACTGCTGTTTGATTTTCCTTGTAGTATGAACTTTCCTGAGTCATATCCCATAACTGAAATTTACACTGCCAGAAATTTGAAGTGCACTGTATATACAATGCAATAAAATTCTGCTTGGCTAAAACAAAAGACACAGAAGATAAAAAAGTGATCTTCAAACAAAATAATGCCAGGGCTGGATTGAAATATACATTATATATTCTAACAGCAAGATAATTGACAATCACATTAAACAGAATACCAATACAGATTAGATTCATCATCTTTTCCCATCAACTAATACCAGCTTCTTTGCCCTAAGCAATTACTTTACTAATATTATACTACTTTTTATTAAATTTTATGGAAATCTGTACTTCAGAAAATGAAAAATACATGATGGGAAAATATCTGTCTAGCAATGAATTTCATTAAAGTTTAACTAAATAAATATGAATCTTAATTATAAAAATGTCAACTTGACAGAATTCAAAATTAGTGTAATGTAACTAACCATTATATTGTATATTTAAACTGGTGAATTCTAGTCCTCCCTCAGGCATGAAATTAGCTAGGTGATTCTGGGATGGTCACTCTTTCTCAGCTCAGAAAAGAAGGCAATGGCAAAAGAAGAAAAGCTCAACTCAGGAAAGAAGGCAGTAGCATTTTAAGGCTACTTCTTAAAATGCTTCCAAGAAAAATGGAGGGACTTGCCCAGGTAATCACCAAGACTCAACACTGAATTGAGACAAACCCAACACCACCACCACCCACAAAAAAGACCCCTAGGCCCTAGTGATTTGCTTTGTCCAATTTCTCTGTAAGGCCTACCTACCATTTCTTCCCTCATCACCTTTTATTTATTTGTAAAATTTATCAGCTGCCCATGTTATGAATGGCAACTTCAAGCAGCTTACAATATTATATGGCTCATCCAATTTCCTTCCTGGAACAGGATCGACTTGAAATGCGTACTAGAGAATAAGAAGGTGTGGCATCCAGTGTCCTGTTTGGCTTTTAAATTGATTGACTATTTCATTTAATTGTTTGTTTGATTGTTTTACTTTATAAAATTCCTAGAGAAGTCTGACAAACGTAGCTGAAAGATCAAAGTGGAGAAGGAATGCCAGAACCAGGAGACAGACTTAAAAGAGGGATCAGCATACAATCCCTATGAAGCCACATATGGATTAAGTCCATCTCCCCCCCACCCCCCTGGAATTCCGTTGACCCTTACCTAACTTCAAACAGGTACTGACACTTAGTTGACAAGATTCCTGTGCATAGGATTTTAACAATAAATCAGTTTAATTAGATCTTCATGTGTGAACCCTGTCTTATGTGCCAGACAGAAAATGCCAATGCCATATAATAATCGTTATGGTGTAAGCAGATTTAGATACTATTTGGTCTAATTATGTCTGGCTGTAATTTTTAAAATTAATCTATTTCTTTACGTTGCTGCACAGTCTTATGTAGAAATATACTTTTGATTACTAAATATTTATTTATTTACCAACTGATATAGAGATGCTTTATAAGTAAGTTTGCCCTGCAGGTCTTTTAGTCCTGGAACAGATGGCTGGTTCTGTGGTCTGAATCCACTGGGGATTATACATGTGCAATGACTGCATGATTAGAGAACTGCTATCTGGATTATGAGGCAAAAATTCTAATATTACTTCTCTTCTTCTTTTGTTACTTTTGCTGCTGATATTAGTTTAATAAACATTCTACATTTAGGATTCAACCTCCACCTCCCATTTTCCATCAGCCAATTTTTCTATTATTCCATTTGGGGAGAATAGTTTTGGCTTTTTTTGCTTGTCAAGTTTTTATTTATTTCTCAATTACAAAACACTTATTTTTCTCAACACAATAGATTCCTTTATTATAGGATGTTATCAGTTTTACATGTGTATTTTCTCCTAATATGGCATTGTGTGGTGTGCTAGTGACATCTATTCTTTTCTATGCTTTTATCTGTCAACAATGGAAGTGATTGTACATCCTCTTTCTTATCTTTGAGCATTTCAGATTCCTGTTTCCAGGATCCTTGTAGTATCCACATAGAAATTATATACTGAGTACTAACTACTGTGGTTCACGCTGCTGAAACTGAAAGCAAATTTCTTTCAGTCCAATATTATATAAGAGTTCTAAATTTGTAATGCCAAATCGGGATTTCTTTCAATAATTTTTTTATATAAGCCAGGAACAAAGTCTCAATCACAAACAAAATCAAAACAAAAACAAAAAATAAAATCAATATTGTAGAAGGGAAAAGTAATTGTGATTTGTTTTAATATTATTTTTCTCTAAGTGCTCAGATGAAATGGGAAAGCAGACAAGCAAGAAAGGAATAAACCAGGATACCGGTTTTAAAAATATTAAAAGTTAAAACAAGTCACAATTCATTATCATTTATCTATAGTTCTGCTGTTAAAAAAATCATACAATACATTCGCAATCATATAAAGGCAGAAACAAACTACTGAATCCAGCTTTAGTAAATCATATAACTGAAAACAGAATATTTCTGAGTTTTTATACATATTTTCTATAAATCTGGGAAATCTGAAGCTGGGATATGCAGATGTGGATGTTTGATGGTGTTACAGGGATCAGTGCAAGATGTAAGCTGTTCCAAGTAAAGCTGCCTTCTGCAATTCACTGATGATGAATTTGTTAATTCCAATGGTGTTCAAGTGGTGCTTCAGTTTTTTTGGGAATTGCATCCAAGGATCTTATTAATATTCGTATTACCTTTGCTTTCTTTTACAAAAGTTGTTCTGTTTCTATTTGTATTTTTTTATCTTCTCTAATTCTATTCTGCTGTTTCCAGGTATTGTCATGTCTATTATCTAGATTTTTTAATCTTTCTTATTGACAATTGTTAAACCCAGGGAATTATGTGGCAGATTTAAATTTGATCTGTTTAAATATTAAAGTCCCAGAGCACTCTAGCTTCTTCATTTTCTATCACTTTCTCTATTTTAATGAACTCACCAGTTCTTGCTTGCCAGCAAATGATATTTCTTGCAGATTTTCCGATGCACAATTGTTGCTATTTTATCATGCTATTGTTGTCAGCTAATAGTCTTAACTCCTACAGCCCATTTTTCACCAGATGCCTAGGAACCCCAACACCTACCGCTGTCCTTGATAAGCCTCATAACCAAGCTAGTATGCGTTTCTGTAATTTACATTTCACCATATTAGAAATACTCTGTGTCTGACTCCTTTGATGAGACCTGTCATTTTCACGGGTACAGGTATGCAGGTCTAGGTGTGTTTGGGTCTTTTCCCGTGTAAGTTTGAGAGTATCTTCACAATGTTTTGGCAAGATCCCACTCGCCATCCTCAGGCTGCTGCCTTCTGCTTTGTGCCAGTGTAAGCCTGAAGATGGCGAGTGGGACCTCGACGAAACGTTGCGAAGATATTCTCAAACTTACACGGGAAAAGACCTGAACACTCACTCACACACACACACACACACACACACACACAGACACACACACAGTCCAGGTGTATAACTATCAAATGTCTACTATAACTTGTTCTGCTTCACCCAGTTAACAACCAGTTCCATCCATTTAAAAATCCTAAATCTACTTACAAAATAACCACAATCTTTTTATTAGGAATAATTCCAGAAAACATCAATGAAGAAAATCACAGTTCACCAAGCTATATATTGACAGCTGCAAGAACAAATCTGGCACAACACTGGAAAAATTAAACTTTGGCAATGATACAAGATTAGGAGATCAAACCTGGAGCATATGCAGCAATGGCAAACTTGAAAGTATTCCTTCAAATAGAAACCTAACTACTGTAAATTCAAGTAGGAATCACTTATGTATGACACATTACACATAGCTTTTCTATCTTTATTACCTTCAGTATTGTGAAAATTATATTTAAATAACATTTATGAAATAACATTTAAACAACTAATTTCAGACTAGAAAAAACTCACAATATATTTATTAAAATTCTGATCTAGTTTTAACTTTTTCACCCCAAAAATAGCATGTTTCATGATGATATATAACCATGTAATCTTTTTACTTTTACTGTATTATCTTAGAAGATAATTGTCTTAAATCAATAAAATACTGCCAATTCTTAGAACTTTGTTCTAAAATTGTACTTAGAGATTCCCTAAAAAGGATGTCGGTCTTACCTGATATGCTCCTTCTCGTTGTGCTGAGCAGACAATCCAAGAATGGGTTAACTCCATTATGCAGATCATCAGACTGAGTCAATCAACTTGAAACCATGCCTCACTTCCTGGCTGTTCCCCAGTTTTCAGCGAAGGTACATTGATTGACAGCAAGAGCTCCTATAAAAAGTTTTGTTCCCACACCGCTCCTACACCTAGGACCATATTGCCAATGGGGTGGGTTTGCATTCTCTGCTCAGCACAACAAGAAGGAGCATATCAGGTAAGACCAACACCACCCTTTCTCCGTTGTGCTGAGGGCAAAGAATCCAAGAATGGGACATACCAAGGCTGGCAGTCCTGAGGGTAGGCTGTTATCTGGGCCTAAGATCCCGTCTCAGAGCGCACTTGTTGCAGAACCCTTCTACCAAAGGAGTCTAACTTATAATGTCTAATGAAAGGGTAAGGCGAAGACCAAGTGTCTGCCTTACAGATATCCTCTATTGATTCCTGGGTAGACCACGCCACTGTAGTGGCAACGCTCCTGGTTGAATGTGCTATATGCATCTGGGGACCTGCAAATTCTGGGACTCATATGTCCTGGCTATTCATGCTCTAAGCTACCTGCCTATCGTGTTTGATGATACCCTCTTGCCTAAAGAGACAGGGTGGAATGCCACAAAGAGCGACTCTGTTTTTCTAATGGGAGCCATCCGCTTGATATATATCTTGAGTGCTCTGTGGACATCTAATGTGTGCCATTTCTTTTTCTTGGTGTGAAATGGCTAGGGACAGAAATCCGGTAATGATAATTCCTGATCTTGGTGGAACCAGGAATTGACTTTTGGAATGAAGGAAGGGTCTAGTCTAAGAACCACCCTATTGGTGTGAACGATGCGGAAATCCTCTGATAATGCTGCTAGTTCAGAGATGCATCTAGCTGAAGTGACCGCCATTAGGAATGCTCCTTTAGGGAAAGGAAATGCAAACTTATTGTGCATAGGGTTCAAATGTTGCTGTTGTGAGAGCCCTTAGAACCTTGGGTAAGTCCCAGGTTGGATACTTATAAACCGTCGGGGTTTAAAGGTTGGTAGCCCCCTTCAAAAAACTCTGGATTGTCGGATGTTGAGAAAGAGACCTGCTCTTCCAGCAGAGCAAGACTGTAGAAAGAGCTGCCACCTGCCTACGTAGGGTGTTTGGAGACAGCCCTTTGTCAAGCCCCTCCTGGAAAAAATACAGGATTTGGTGATGGATGCAGAGGAAGGGTCCACCTGAACACTGGCGTACCAAGAACAAAAAGGCCTTCCATGTGGCATCATAAATCTGATTGGTTGACAGCCTTATAGAAGCCTGGATAGTCTGAATGACCCTAGCAGATAAGTTGTCCTTCTTCAGAGCTTGTCGCTCAACCTCTAAATGGTCAGCTGGAGCCATCCTAGGTCGGGATGCAATAGGTTCCCCTGACGGAGGGCTAGCCGATCTGGGGGCATCCGCCAAGGTCTGGAAATCAACAGACTGATCAGGTCTGCAAACCACAGCCTTCTGGGACAATGTGGTGCCACCAGTAGTATCTCGGCCCTATCTTCCTTCTCATTGCTCCTGGAATGAAGGGGAGAGGGGGAAATGCGTATAGCAACTCCCATGGCCATGGACTATGGAGAGCATCCGTCCCCTCTGTCCCTTGAGCTTGATATTGAGTGAAGAATCTTGGCAACTGGTTGTTCAGGGGGGGACACATAGATCGACCACTGGATTGCCGAATCTCTTAGTCATTTCTTTGAAGAGATCCAGGTGCAGCTGCCACTCTGAATGGTCGATCTGTGTCCAGCTGAGCCAGTCTGCCTGGATGTTCGCTATTCCTGAAATACATTGAGCCTTGAGGGATCATAAATGTGTTTCTGCCCAGTGGCATAGGGCTTGCGCATCTCTCAGGAGGGACTGTGAGTGGGTGTCCCCCTGCCTGTTGATATGGGCCTTGGTGGCCACATTGTCAGTCATAATCATGATGCCTAGACCGTGAATCTCATGCTGGAAGTGCCAGAGTGCTAGGACGACAGATCTCAGGTCCAGCCAGTTTATATCGTGAAGCCAGTCTGCTAGAGACCACTGGCCCTGGACCATAAGCATGCCCAAGTGTGCTCCCCAGCCAAAGAGGCTGGCATTGGTGGTGATAAGCCATGTGTGCTGGTTCTTTGAAGGTGCAGCCCTTTCAAATCATCTCCAATGTCCACCACCTCAGAGACTGAAGCACTTCTGCTGAGACCCAAACCTTGGCCTGAGAATTGCTGCATCCCTCCGTTTGTGAGGGGAGCAGAAACCATTGCATGGGTCTTGCGTGGAAGACCAAGATGGCTCTTTCCCATGTTGATCAAAAAACCATGATTTTGCAAGAGTGTGAACAGTCAGTCGAATAACTCTCAACACTTGATGATAGGGTGTGGACTGAGTGAGTATGTTGTGCAGGTAGCTCTGAATGCATACAGGGATGGTTCTGAGGGAAGCAGTTAATGCCGCTGGGACCTTGGTAAAGACCCTGGGGGCTGAGAACAATCTGAACAGAAGGGCCCTGTATTGAAAGTGCCTGCCCATGTAACAGAATTGAAGAAAGCACCTGCATGCTGAAAGAATGGGAATATGTAAGAACACCTCCAAGAGGTCGATTGACGCTAGGAAGTCGCCTTCCTGACACTCTCCAAGATAGATTGGAGAGTGTGCATTTTAAATCGCTGGTATTTAATATGCATATTTGATCTTTTGATGTGTAGAATGACTCTCCATCCCGAGGCCTTCAGCACTATGAACAAAATGGAATAAAACCCTGTTCCCTGTTGGTCTAGAGCAGGGGTCAGGAACCTTTTTGACTCAAAGAGCCATAAAAGCAAAATATTTGGGAATTTATTTCAGAAAGAGCCAT
>JANHFJ010004577.1:50747-60760 GCA_032468195.1 Cerberus rynchops | reverse complement strand
ATTTTCCACTATGAAATCACTTGCTTTGCCAATAAGAGGGAAATAAAAGTTTGGGGGAGAACAGATATATATATTCTTCATTGTGAGGAGTTGGCATTCTAGTCAATTGACAGCTCTGATGACAAAACTAAAATCTGATAGACCACGTGTGGTCAATTTAGACAAATGCTGTCAAATAGTCATTTTTCTTCCCTCCAATATACTTCCCTGACTTCAATTCCATTGTGTTTGCAAAAAAATAATAAATAAAAAAATAAGTATTGCAGAATACTCTATGAATTAAATAAAGAGGATTAGTGCTTTCAAGGCATAGATTCTTCTGCTGATGACAGGATTCCAGTCCATGCTGGAAGGAAGTATAAAAAGTCTCAGAGCCATCACAACATTAAACAAAAAGGAGCTCATGAAAGAGAATTCCAGATCAAGATGAATATTGAACAAGTTCTGCAGTTGTGGATGCCAGGTGACTATTGAGAATGAAGGGGAATAGACGAGCATTGTTTGGGGACAAGATGAAATATCCAATGTGTCCAAATGAGGGCGCTGCAATTGTACATCACATTTGGGTGGAAATTACAGAAGCAGGTTCATATCTATGCATGTTTTAGAGATGGGCTAGTGTTTTTGAATCATGGAAGCAATAAGTTAAAATTTCTGTTGGAACAGTGTTAACTAAAGAAATATGGAATTAGGAATCACAGCTGTGCTGCAGGATCAAAGCCACAAAGGAATCAGTTACTGCTCTGGGATAGAGCAGTATGGCAACAGTAAAGAGTGGTTGGCTATTGCCGTTTTCTGGAACGCTTTTTTCAATTTTCCAGTCTAGCTTATATAGCCCTTGAATTCTGTTATGTTCTCTATCCAAATACCAACCAGCAAAACATTTCGTAGCTTAGCTTACAAGTTCACACAAGATCAGCCAGGCAGTGCTGCTGCTGAGACACCTCTACTATTAAATTATTTTGAACAGCTGGATCTCTAATGTGCAGGTAGAAAAGATATGTACATCTAAAGAATGAGAAATTAAGTGGGAAAAGGTTAGAATATTACAATACATTACCTTCTGATTCCAGATGAATTATTCTAACTGTTCGTTTCAGGTGATTAATTTCAGCACATTTGAATGCCCCAAACAAATTGGAGAAGAGAAGCAGATGAGTTGTGTGATTCCATCATTTGCTATACATTGGCCAGAATATCTTTCCCTACTTTGGGGCAAATAGGCAATCTCAACTTCAGGCATAAGCAGTTTATTAAAAGGAAATACAATATGTTTGTGCTCCTCGTTGTGTGCTGATTTCAACTGTCTGAAAGTAATGCAAATTTGTGCTTTGGAAGTTCCATCATTCCTAAAGAGTTCCGAGTCAGATATACTACCACTGTGGGCTTGAAGTTGGTTTTCCTTCCTGTTCTGAATGTATTGTAATTATTGTAATCCAAAATGATAGAAAACAAAGTGTGTGTATGATCTCTGGACAAAACCTTGGCTAAAGGGCATTCATTGTGTTTCCAAGTGTTTATTTGCCTGCCCCTTACTTTTTTGTAGTTTTGTGTGTTGTTTAGACTTGCATTCACATTAAAAATATATGTTCAAACATATTTTGGTGTGTTAAATATAATCTGCTAAAATCTATTGCAACAATCAAAGATATATATATCTAATACAACACATTCTCTTTCTTTCTCTCTCTTTCTCATATATCTGAGGAGTGCCGATCATTTCAGTTTGTTTAGGATTTTGCAAAAGATTGAATTGCTCAAGCATCTCTTCTCAAAGGCTGGGAATGATAAAAGCAAAGAGAATCCTTTCGGGACTGTTGAGAAATAAATATTGGTAAAACTAACAGTAGCACCAAGAAGACCAAACAACTCCATCTGCAAGAAATGAAAGACAGATTTTTGCCTAGAACTTCACTTTGAATGCAAGTTTCAAACAAATGCAAGCCCCCTCCCCTGAACTCTTTTTAACGTCTCTTTTATGTTACAAAAATATTTTAAGCAACAACACAAGGTCTTTTTTGTTAATCAGACAGATTTATCAAATGCAAAAGCCATTCCTTACAGACCCTTTGATTTCTTCAGGACTTCACCTCACTGATGAGTAACCTCAGGCAGGACACTGCTGGTTAATGAATAAATGGGATCTCCCCCCTCACCCCACCTTCCTCATTCATAGCCTTCCTACATAATGGCTATTAAAAAGTCAACATAAATAACATGTGTGCCTATAAATTGACTTTGTTGTTCTTGTTGAAGTATATAGTGCCAAGATCTAATTATGATGCTCAGCCTTTTCCCATTAACTGAATCCTTCACACCATATTTGGGAATGTTACAAATGTCTCCTGGGAAAGGACTCCATCCCAAATACTCATGGTGCCCAGATTTATTCATTTATTTATTTAATGCATACCCGCCTGATTCCCACTGAATCTAACTACGTCCTTCAGTTTATAAAAACCTCAAGAAGCATCACCATGTTTTCTGTTATTGCTGATTTCCAGAATAGTCATCTCTTAGCACACAACTGTATTCTTGGCCTATGATATTTAAACAGTACATGTTAGCACTGCATCACAATATATCAGGGTGGAGAAGCCTTTTTTCTACCCAGGATGATCTTTGGCCATTGTAAGCTGCAAGGTTTCATGCTGGCAACACACAAAATTAAAGTCTATCTGTGCCATTCCTCTTTCCCCTTTCTAGAATTCCTTCCTCCCATCTTTTATTCCCCCCCCTGCTTCTATCTGCTTGAGCAGAAACAGTTCTTGCCAAAGGATTGAACTGCAAAAGAGTTTTGAGATTTGGCAAGTAACAGAGAATTTCACATGAGCTATAAGCAACCTTAAAGCCATACTTTTCCAACTTCTGCTGTTGAAGAAAACACACTCCACTGTCACAATTATTTTGCCCTTGTGTGCATATGTCATGGTTTAATTCACATGGGAATATAGGCATTTACCAATACTGATATTTTAAATAGCTAAAGAAAAAAATTGCTGCTCAGAATACTGAGTGGTACATCTTATCTGCTAAGTACTTTTTGTACCAAAGTGTTAGTAGAAAGTGTAGATATTTATCAAAGCAGGATGGCGGTAATCAAAAATGAGCACCAATATGGTACTTTTCATCTAGTCACAACTTGTCCAAGAGCTGCTCATGTTGTCCTAAGAGGGTTGTCATCATGAATGGTTTCTCCTGTAGAAATGGCCAATTCTAGCTGAAAAAGAGATATACTGAGATGGTTATTTCAGTCCCTCATAATAAATTTCTAGTGTGCATACATTGGGGTTGTTTATATATTGAACAGTAGCATTATAGGTAGTCACTGCTTAACATGTCATACTTAGCAAATATTTGAAGTTGCAATAGCACTGGTAAACAACTTTATGCCAGCACCTCAGTCTTATGACTGTTGCAGCATCCCTATGGTTACATGATCACCATTTGTATGCTTCACAGCTGGCTTCCAACAAGTACAGTCAATGGAGATGCCAACAGTAGCATTGCAACTTGCAGCCCCTTAATGATTACAAATGATTTACTTAATAATTGTGATGGAAATAAGGTAAGCTTGTCACAGTCATTTACTGTCATACTTAATGACTATGTCACTTAGTGATGGAGTTGCTGGTCCCGATTATGATTGTTAATTGAAGACTATCTGTAATCCCACATACACAAGTGTAAGAACATTCAGATAACTGAAATAAAATGCAGTGTTTAAAGAAAGAAATATGTACGGTATTCCTTGTTTAGCTCAGTCAGTGACAGTTATTACAGTGATGAAAAAATAACTTTGTGGGGAATCCTTGCATCTGCAACTTTTGCAGGTCTGTAAAGCAAAGGAAAGCAGAAGTAAGATTATAAATTCTTGCCTGGAAAAATATGTACAGACCACTCACATCCTGGACATAAATTATTTCAACTTCTACCCTCAAAATGATGCTATAGGGCACTGCATAAGCATTTCACTGCATATCGTACTATGTATTACTGTGTCTGTGACAAATAATATTTGAATTTGAATTTGCACACAAGAACAATTAGACACAACAGTTTTTTCCGAACGCCATCACTCTGCCAAACAAATAATTCTCTCAAAGCTGTCAAACTATTTACTGAATCTGCATTACTATTATTCTCCCCATTGTTCCATCCCCCATCCCCCCCACTAGGTCTATAACTTGTTGCTAGTATCCTTACGATTTATACTGATTATTGTTTCCTAGTATTATTTGATTGTACCCTATGACTATCATTAAGTGTTGTATCTTTTAATTCCTGACAAATGTACATTTCCTTATATGTACACTGAGAGCTTATGCCCAAAGACAAATTCCTTGTATGTCTAATCACACTTGGCCAATAAAGAATTCTATTCTATTCTTAGTGACTGCTTTATTTAATTACCAAGTTGCAGGTTCCAATTTTCCCTAAACAAAGACTACCTATAGGAGGCTACAAGGGGCTGTAAATTTGAATCCTTCTGAAATTACAATAAAACTCATATAAGCAATTTTGGAACTTACCTAGCAAATCAAAAACAGAAACATTTTATCAGACATTCTATTGTTCAATATTAAATCTTTCTCCAAATGCATAGATAGAAGAGCTGGTGAAGCCATTGCCAAAGCTGGATGATGCTTGGAAGCACTAATGATTCTCCTACCATTTTGCACTCTTGAAAGAGAGAACTGCACCCCTGATCATCCTAGCATGGTGTTATACAGCACAGAGATTCTAGTGCTACTCTAATGGAGTCAGTTTCTGTAGATACTATGGAGGGGACACCATCTTGTCTCTTGGTTAGCATAATGTCTTGGCTTCAAGAGGAGTACGTAACTTTCTTTTCCTTGATTGCTATGCCTGTTAATATATGTTGCTCTGCAATAATTGAACCTATACTGGTGAGCTTCTGACTGCCCTTTTATCTAAATCAACAGCATGTGTCAGAGCTTTCCTCCACAGTGTGTCTATCATTTACTCAAGATCTGGGACTCGAGGCTTATGGAAAAGCTTATAGCTTTTGTGTAATTGCATTTTTCTTAATGATGAAAGTCTCTTTAATTTTCTATAATTAAGAACACATCACCTTCAAAATATTTTGGACAATTACTTTTAAAAATGCATTTAGGGAGATACTTTGCAGGCAGGAAGTCCACAACTTATTAAAATGTATAAATTACTATCTAGATTAGAAGCTGTTAGTTTCTTTCCAGGATTTTAGATTCTCAGAAATTACAATTCCATGTAGTTAGCTGAAAGAAGTATTAATGTGGGCACTGGATTCTTACTGACAATCTTGTCTAATAGAAATAGAAATGTTACCAATAATCTATCTGCTTGGAGTAATAAGAAAAGAAATGAATGATATAAATGAAACTGAGATCTAGAGACACTTCATTCAAAAGAATACCTGGAGGGCTTTAGTTTAAAACAAGGCCTACTTAAATAGTTTTATCCTCACTGTTTATTGAGAATGATGGTAATTTGTTAATGTAATAATGTAGTAATGGTATTGTTGAATGTGAGAGGATGAATCCCAGTTATAATGTTTGTGTCCATCTAACAGCACCAAATTATCCACTTTGGTGGGAATAACAATTATTTTTTTTTATCAGATTCGATTAAACTCTAATATTTAATTAAAAAATTAAACTCCATCATCAAACAATAGAGATCCACTATATATTCTATGATTTATAGGTTACGATTTATATAACTTACTCACCCTAAAGCTTGCATAAATCAATGCTCATGCTAGTAATGCAGTGCTGTTGTGGTTATAGTCTTATGATAGTCGGAACCATGTCATTGGATGTCCTTGAAAGAACAGTTATAGGTTAACTATGGGTTTTCCAATTGATTAAGTAGAAGTTTTCACAATCGAAATATATCCAATTCCTTATTCAGTCATGAAAAATTGGTATAGGACAAAGCAATGTAGACTGAGGCCATTATCACAGTGCCAAACCTTTGTTTGTCTTTGGTGGATATTAGATATTTCTATGGGATGCAAAGGAAAGAATCTTGAAATAATTTGATGCAACATGATAAATTGTTCCCTCCTCCATAAACATGCTCATTAATTCCTTTGGGTACTTTGGAAGCAGTTGTTTAACAACATGATGTACAGTTTACTGAGAACAGCGGAAAATATGACAAAAAGTATCTTCATGGCGCGGTGGAGCATGCAGAGAATGCCATGTAAATGTTGGCGCTTCCGAAAAATATTAGAATTGTCACCATCAGCATCGCTAAGCTACATCAATCATGAAATGAACAAAAAATCCATTTCACAGGCCACCAGTAAACATCTTAGCTGTTGGTCCTCAGAGAGTGCGGAAATGTTTCGATGTGGCAGTTTGGCATGATTACAAGGGAACATCCTGAAGATCTGCTGACTCCTCATCAACAAACAGCACCCTGAAAACCATCATGTCAGGAGATAGAATAATTGCATAAAACCACGTAAGCCCCTGGAAAACCGCAAAACGTTTCAGGGCCAGGAATATGTATTTTGTAGGGTTGTGTGATGTAAATTAATGGGGAACTGGGATTTTCGAAGAAATTTAAAGGTGTTTCCAGTCCAAAAATATCTACTTCAGGATTGCGAAGAATCATTTTGGGGGGAGAGAGGGAGATAGAAAATTGGGAAAAAATGTCAATTTTCCTCCTATTTTTTAAAAAAAATCTTTCCAATGTGTTATAATAAATGGGCTTCAACTGATTGGAAGCTACTGAGGAATGAGAAGGAGAAAAGTGGCAACTTTTCATCATTTAGTTTTGAAACATCCATATGATTAATACTTAGAGAACATATATCCTTATAGTATATATTCTTCCAAATCTGCCTTCCAAATGTGGTGGATTCTTACTGACCAAAAGTTAATTTCTAATTTCTTTCCTGCATTTCCTAAAATAAATACTGACTTCTTGTCTTCTGTGGTTTCTGTGGCTATTGAGCATGTCCAATTGCCTTTGTGTTTCTTGGTTTTCATTGTGACACCATCCCACCCAACTTTTTTTTATTTTAATGTATAAATAAAATATAAATGTGTCTCCATGGTATGTAGTGGAAAGTACATGAAGGGACAATAAAAATAACTTACAGGTTTTCAAACCTTCACGTGATCATTTGCTCCATTCCACGTATTGAAAAGATTTTGTGATTCACATTTGCAAACTAGTCACCTAAATTAATATTTTTCAGACAAAGCTTCAAGAAGACTGCAGTTCCTCAGAAGGAAGTAAAAATAAAAATCATGTTCATTCATAAAGATCACTAGGCCTAGTCAACTTTTACATTCCTGCAATAGTCTATCTGGTATTGTGAAACTCCCCTGCTAAGGGCAAAGACATATATTAATTATATTGTTGGCCCATCCTCAAGGTATGTATGTACTGAAATTAGGAAATATATTGAAAGTATGAACCTCCAGACTATTATTCCATATATTTTTCACCCTTATATTAACCTGGGTGAACTTCATATTTCTACAAATATTTACAGTATGTACACTGTAGCTATCTAGGTAACATTGTAGATATATAGGCAGGTACCTTTAATAAAATGCCCATTAAATATAGCATTCTCCATTTTAGTATGGACAGGCCACTGTTCTGATCATCTCTTTGGGGAGCAGATTTCAGAAATATTTTGATTAGCCATCCCCAAATAGAGATCTCAAGTGCATATCTTGCCTTTTAAAATTTACAATTATTCCCATGTAACTATTTATGGTACTCCAAGCAATCTATATGGTTGAATGATCTATGAGCGATAAACGGCAGCTTTGCAAGACACTCCCTTCTAATGAATGTTGAAATAAAAGACTGGTCTTCTTAAATTGTATTCATTTGAGCTTATCCAGAATTAACCATTCTTTTTCATTTCGTTTACAGTAATTTTGCTGAGATGTTTATTTTTATGGTGTTATTTGGAAAATATATTGCTCATTGATTAATCCCAGCAAGGGCTTGTGGCTCACAGCCATAGGTACTGTATATTATCTATAATTTAATTTCACAGTGCAAGAGATTTTATAGATTCAACATTCCCCAACCAAATTCATTTAATCCAATTAAATATTGCTTAGATGCCCCATTATTCTTATTTCCTATTACACCTGAGATATATTGTTTTTTCACACTATGGTTCTTTGGCAGTGTTAAGTAATAAACCAGGCCTCATTTAAATGGAAGCTATTTTTTTCTATTGTCTCTTGGATTCAGATTGTGTGCCTTAAAAATCTGTGCGCCTAAAAGCTACATGGCAGAGATAATTTCATATTCAGTAATAATAATAATAATAATGACGAAGTGTCTTTAGACTAAATTTTAAAAATTGCAGACGAGCAGAACATAATAAATTAAAGAAGGAAATAGAACAGAAAATAGAAAAAACAATACATGAGATCCATCAACTCCTGATTTAAACATTTTCTTAATATGACTGTAGGGAATGAGATCGTATGGAACATTTTCACCCTCAGTATGTTAAATTTTGCCTAGCCGTGTCCCTTGGTGTACTGCTTAAAGCATGAGCATCTGCAGGGCATACATCTTCAGGTAATTTCTCATTCTGTAATTGGAAGCCAGTCCTTGGGGAAGTTTTCACTTGTTTAGCTGTATATATAAAGTTTTCCTTCTAGGGCATTTACACTGTAGACATGAAAAACAATGAATGAGCATATACAATATTAGAGACTATACATCTCTGTTGGTTCATTTAGGGCAGCAAAGACAATGGGAAATTGAATGGAACGAAGGAGTCACCATAGCTACCAACATCCTGCCAGATATTCTGGCAGAATAAAGAAAATGCCATGGGTAGCTTCATCATCCACTTTCCTGAATGATGAGATCATTGGTAGCATACCAATATTTTGATTTTACTATTATGCTAGAATTGGGTGATAAAGTCCATAACATATTTAGTCACAGACTCTTTTTGTCCCCCATTGATAAAACACATGCTGTACTTTTCTTGAATAGAGTATAAAAGCAGAAGTGTCAGGAACTTGCACTTGCTAGGAATTTAGAAAGTCAGGGGGCCTTTATACCAGTGCAAAAACAAACACAGCATAAAAGTTGCATTTTCTCATGTCTCCATTTTTTTTTCATCCATGCCTGATTCTTTTCAATCTCACCTGCAGATTGTTCAGATGTTTTATGGCATCCCTTTCAGCAAAATCATTATAATCTCATTACAGAGGTTATAACGACTCAAAACAAAGCAATTGTCTCAACTCTTGACAGCATATCAACCCCAAAAGTGAGATGTGATGTCGCTTTCCCCAGCACGTTTATGCCCAGATCATTTCTTCTGATCATGTAATAAATGCAGAGGAAACAGGATCCCTCGTCTCCCATAATAAGTATCCCACTGGGCAACACTAGATGTCACTGTCAATACAGGATGTGGCTTCTTATACCAACCTGATGTAGTTCCTAAATGATTGCTGGTGGACTTGAGAAAAATGCTGCAAAAGTACAGTGCTAAGCCTCTTTCCCAAATCAAATTATATGCCTCCAAACTTAGCAAAAAATAAATTGGTACTCTAGAATATTTGTATTTGTTTTAACCAAATTCTGAGTCAAAGTTTCTTGGAGTCTTCTGAGAGCAGGTAAGGTTTTCCTCAAAGTATCCAGACCCCAAAGTGCTTGACACTTGATGAAGAAGGCAAGAGTCTTTGTATCAGTTTGCTATTTTTTTTAAAAAAAAAATTCATATAAGAAAAATATCTGGATATGGAGACTGGCGTACAAAATAAAACTCAATGATTGACAGTTCTTTTTTTTCCATAAGTAAAGACCACTTACCTGGGATACACCAATTATACTGCTTTTCTTAAAGAGAGAGAAAGGGAGGGAGGGAGGGAGGGAGGGAGGAGAAGAGAGAAAGAGAGAGAGAGAGAGAGAGAGAGAGAGAGAGATAGATAGATAGATAGATAGATAGATAGATAGATAGATAGATGGATGGATGGATGGATGGATGGATGGATGGA
>JANHFJ010004575.1:65084-76136 GCA_032468195.1 Cerberus rynchops | reverse complement strand
ACTTTTGGGCCCTCCCGCCTGCCCCTGCTCTTTCTTGTCCTATATCCCTACATTTTTTTCTTTTTTACTCACCTGAATTGTGCAGAACAGCTGTTCTACGCACCTCTGCAGCCTTCCTAATCACCCAGGCTGCCTCCGGTAAGTAAAAATAAGCAGTTTAGAAGTTGCGTGGCAGCGCAGTTGGCATGTGCGTGTGCAAAGCATGAGCGTACCTAACCAGTAGCAAAACCAGTTGGATTCCACCACTGACCCTAAGGTAAGTGTGCAAACTTGTATTCCTTCCAGAACTGAATGCAACAAAAACCTGGAATTTACCCAAAGTTTGCTCCAAGTTGTAATTGTAATGTGACCAAGAAATTATTAAATAATGAAAAACAATTCTTTGTCCCAATTTACAAATGTAAATTAAATCATACTGTATATAGATTTTTTTTTTCTCTCACTTGGCCCATCCTGGACTACCTCTTCCTTTAAGCAGAGCCTGAAATGCAGTTAGAGGCCTTAGCCTGAAAATAAATTGTGCAGGCCTTATTCGTGACTATGGTGGGGAATACTATACCATTTCTAGCACTGAAATAAATTTGTATTGGTTGTCTGGGCAGCTTCTCTGTTTGGAATGAGAAGAATATCTTTTTGCTTTAGGCAGAAAAATGCTTCTACTCTGTGGGAGAGAGATGAGATACACATGTTTAAAACAATCAATAAAGCTTGAACTTGTCTAGTTTTGCAAGTTATCTTCAAAAAATGATATTTTTTTAAAGAAGAAATCTTACTTCACTTCTAAGCGTAAGGAATTACAGACCGTAATCATTCCTCAGATTAACCTCTTTGCCTGTGATACTGTCACTGTTCAAAACATGCAGCAAAAATAAAAGCACAACAGAGAAATCACTTAAATTAATCTTGTTATACTCCATATTGTTAGGGTTAATGATGATTGCCTTTTCTTTGATTACACTAAACGTGAGAGTTAGAATGTCAGCATGGCGGCTGTTGTAACAAATGCCGTTTATCCAGTAGAAAACTAAACAAATGAGGCTTTGCTGAACATCTTGCCCTATAGGTCTTGGTCCCACATTTGTTTCTCAGATATTATTTGTACAGTTACATTATGTACGTATATAGCTAATTCATCCAGTTTTACCATAAGTTTAAACAGAGCTAAAAAAAAGAAAAAAAACATACAAATGCAATATAATGAATACTTCTCTAGCACTGGGTTAAGATGTTTAATCACCTGGGGCTTTTAAGTAGCTTATGTTTTTAGTCTACCTTTTTAATTGAAAGGCTGAATTTTGATTGCTTTCATTGTTTTCTACTTTGTTTGAAAGTTGCCTATGTTTGTAATCTGATTAACTACTTCTTTCCTGTTGTTTTTCTCATGTTTCTCTTAGATTTTGCATTCATATACTTTAAATGTGTAAATAAATACTACTGCATCCTTTTCTAGAGTCTATAGAGAATGGATTTGAAATTTCTCTTTAGACATCTTGGAGAATTATTCCACTGGATTACACATTAATGAAACAAAAACACCCAAGAAGTTCAGGTAACGAATATGAAAGTAAGAGTACTTTTTCACTTTTGGCATTTGAAATGTACTACCTTCTATTCTGGAAGCAGTATATACAGTACTGTCAACAAGACAAATCAGCATTGATAGACTTGTCCTATATCTTTTTGTATAGTCTTCTCTTTAAAACATCTGAATTAACATTTCCCATGATGGTAAATTCCATAGTTAATTGTGCATTATGTAAATCAGCACTGTTTTGTCTAAATTAGTCTTGAGCAACCTTACATTGAGTTTCAATTGAGTTCTAACAGTGAGAGAAAGAGAGAAAAAAGTCCATATATATACATATATATCTTCTACCATCTCTGTCTTTATTCATGTTCACTTTAAAAAGCCTCAAACATTTCTTTCAGTGGAATTGCTTTAATCTACTAATCATTATGATTCTGTTTTGCTGAATGATTTTCACCTCTACATTATGCCTTATGAGGTGAGCCAATCAGAACAGTTTATATAATGGCATTCCTACATTGGTAGTTTATTTACAATTCTTTCGAAATGATTCCTACATTAGTATTTGCTTTTTCTTATTTGACACAGTTGAATATCAGCCCAACATTTCCACTGGGCTATTCAAAAGGCTTTCAATTCCCTTTCTTGGTCATTTTCACCTCAGAAGTGTAGATTTATAAAGTTCAGATCTTTTGCTCCAGTGGACATTTACAGTTTACATTTGTTGTGCAGAACTGAATTTGACAATTATGCACATTTCAAAGAAGTTATTTTGGATCATTTCAAGATGCTTTTTTTATTTTTGATGTAATATTATCAGTAGATCTGATCACTTTAATGGTGAATTTACCTCTACATCATTTATAAACAAGTTAAAAAGCACCAGAACTGTTCTTGTCATGTTGTAGTAGAATTCCTGAAGAAATATTTAATTCATCCATAAATAAATGTTTTTTTAAAAAAGCAAGATGCATTGGAACATGTATAATTTTTTAATAAAAATGATTTCAGGAGAGTTTGATTATTCTGAATTTGATATGACTTTATATGGGACCGAAAGTTCAAACTACTGGAAAAATTTTAAAATCAACTTTTGAAAATGACATTAATTAGAGAACAGTGAAATATCACAAATAATTTGAGAATTCATATTTTTTTCTCCAACAAATTATTATTTATTACATGTTACTCTAACAGACTAGTTATGTGAATCCTGAAGAAACCATTGTCACTGAAAGAAGTCAATTAAAATAGCACACTATAAAAGATAATTAAATGCTATCATTTATATTAAATACTGACTTATACTCTTATTATAGTAATATCAAAATGAGAATAGACCTTTATACTTTCAAAGAAAATTTTTTAGTAACAACAAAGAAGGGGGTGAAAATGTTTGCATTGAAAGCATGCTGATTTTTAAGTTCATTAAATAAAATTTAAAAACTTAACTGTATTTGATAATGCTTGTGCTTTTGTAAAATAAAAGATGGCTTAGGGGTTTGTCATGAAATTTCATGAAACATATCATGCAGCTGCTAACGTTTGCTTTCTGTACTTAGTACACAGTAATTACTAATCTGAATCAGGGCCAATGGACACAGGTTTAAGAGCTGTGGTAGTGCAGTGGTTAGAATTCAGTACTGCAGGCTACTTCTGCTGACTACCGGCTGCTAGCAGTTTGTCAGTTCAAGTCTCACTGGCTCAAGGTTGTCTCAGCTTTCCATCTTTTCAAGATCAGTAAAATGAAGACCCAGATTATTGGGTGCAACAGATGACACTGTAAACTGCTTAGAGAGATGAAGTGATATATAAGTCTAAATGCTATTGCTATTGCATAGGTACCAACTCTTTTCCTAATACTCTTTTTAGAAAAACTGACACAGCACAGATTTTTTTTTTTTTGCTAATGTAGTTTGGAAACCAATTAACAAAACAGGTCCATGTGGGGTATATATAAATGTGTATTTTTATAACCAAAGGGCCGAAGGGTAGGAGAATAATGACATAGAAATCAGGTCACAGAAATCTATTTGTGTATTTTAAAAACATCTCAAATCACTACTAATGTAAATTCATCCCAATTTATTGATTTATGTCCTCTGTAGCTATATTTGTGTTGTCATCCAATTCAAACTGCAAGCTCAGATCAAGAAATGGTAGTCAAATAATGGACTAACACAATTGACACAATGATCAGTCCTTCATTATAATGCAAAAGGCACATCAAGCAAAATAAGGCCAATAAGGTAAACTCTATCAATCATCTTGAGATATAATTTTAAAAACTCAACTAAGAATTAAAGTATCTCTGTTTTTAAAAAAGGAAGTTGGAACATTCAAAATGTATTAGCTAGTGATAACAGGAAAAATTGCATGGGAAACCATAGTAGAAGCAGTAACATCCAAAACCAATACTATTGGTAGGTCTGGGAGGCACACTTCTACACTCTGCTATGCTGTTCTATTAGCAACATATAAACTGTAGTTGCAAGTAAAATTATTTCAACTATAGAATATATCATGTTTCAGACCAGAGTTCTTCTATCTCCATTTACTCTCCATAACTAAGTTCAGCAATGGTTCAATCATGCAAAAGACACCATCAAATCTTTCCTTTGCAAACATGATTTACAATGACTCATGTCTTAAATGGAATTTGTGTTTAATTAGTAATTTTTCTTGTTCTGAGTCTCTTTTAGACTCATAAATTAAAGGAAAGAGTGAAAATAAGAATATAAAAATGAAATCCACTAGGAAATATCAGCAGAAAAACAAAAGAAATTGTGATTAGCAAACCATTATACTTGATAGGGAAAGGAAAAAAGAATCACACAACATTGCTTTTGTATAGGTACATATGATTATGTTGAGGCACCCGTACAATATTGCTGCACCTCATTTTCTTTCCTAAGACTTATGTTTTTAGATTTACTACCAAAAGGAAACCATGATAAGATTAATATTATTATTATGTACAAAGGAGATCAAATAATAGAGTATTCTCAGAGGAGATACACAGCATCCCACAAACCTTTGGTCAAATTATAGGCCCTAAACAGCCTTAATAAAAAAAGTGAGTGTGGTCTGGATAAAAATTGTTTTAATTGTTGAGAAATTATTTTTCAAATAAATGTATTTTATTTTTATCTCTTTTTTCACATTAAAAAATTAATTCAATGATGGTATGTGTGCCTACCTCAGGTTTTGGGCCTCTGATCTAAGATTTAAAATAAGATTAATACAATTTGGAAAAATAAATATAAATATAAATCTCATCATATTGTCCAATAATCAGATAGAGAAAATCTTACCCATTCCCAAGTGCCTGAAGCAGTTCTATTTATTTTACCCAATACATTGGGGGACTTACTCTGTTCCCCAAAGGTTAAAAATGCCCCCAAGGCACTAAATGGTTGCCATCTTTCAACTGTCATGATTACAATAGCAATTTTCTGGAACTTGTAAATGAAATGATTCAGGTATATTTGAAAGTAAACTTTAATAAATCCTGAATTGCACCCAGTTTTTTAAACTTTGATTTGTTCAAAACACACTATATTGTTTTTTTAAAAATTCTGCCCTCTCAAAATAATGTTAAAGTCTGCCCTCAAAATTCACATCTTTTCATATGTTGATAAGAACTTAGAAACCACATTCCTAAAATTAAAAGTATTTGTTGTTTAAGTGAAGGTTTTTTCAGCTGTGATGGTAATGTGGACATTAGAAATTCAAGACAGGTTTGGAGAAGATGGGGCACTTCCTCCTAATATAATCTACTATGAAAAATTGTGGTATTAGAGAGATAAAATGACCTCAGATTTCCTGTATCAGGAATGCCTGTAACACCTGCTCACTCTGAACATAAGGAAGTATTTTCAGAAGGATGTACTACCAAATGAAAAGTCAAAATAACAGAGTGGAGCAGCCCATGTCAAACATATCCATGATCCACAAAACATTTAAAAGTGGAGATGCACAGTAATCAACAAGTTCCCAAGCGGGTATTATGAATCTGTTTTTTGGGATATTTGCACAGCTGCCAGATGGCGGAATGTATTCCATTTCTATAATGTGATTTTATTTTTATTTTATTTTTGCATTTAAATTATTTGAGTGCTAGCATGGAATTTTTCCATAATGCATGTTTAAATGCACACTTTATGAAATGTTTCTGTGGAAATATATCTGTGAATTAAAACCTCCTGGGTAAACAGATTATTTTTAGAGGATCTTGTAAAATATGTCAACAATATATCCTATTATTTAGCCTTTATATCAAAGATGATGAAGATCCCAAATCAGTCCATTGCTGGTAATGATTTCTTCACTGAAGGAAGTTGACAACAATCTAATCTTATATATCAGTCTAATTCAGTTGGTAGATATGTAAAAAAAAAAAGTCAGTTTGTTTTGTTGCATACCAAATCTAATATTTCTTTTAATTTCTTTTTCAAGGCATGTCTATAGCTAAAATACCAAATAATTTATCTGGTACATAGAGTAGAAGCATCTGGTGGGAATAAGGCTCTCATTGGAACTGGCATCAAATAAAAAAAACCTATCTTTCTAAAGAGTGTCTTCTTGAATTGCAAAAGGACTCACTAGTTTTCATCATTTAAAAAACCAACAATGGAAGATTTTGCAGTGATAAAAACAGAAACAAGTGTTGGAAGAAATGTCCATCTGGGTTCAGTTCCAAGTGGGGAAAAAGACACTGGAAACATGGAGACTGCTTGGAAAGATGGTTTAATGATGGACAGGACCACATGTTTGTTTAGGTTCTGGGCAAAAATGAGCACATGGGTGTGTGTGAGAGAGTTGTATACCTTCTTTTGGGCTTTGAAGTTGAATCTCCTGTTCCTATGGCAGGGCATGTATTCTGATTGATTGCAGACTCCCATGTGGCCATGGGTCATGGGTTTTCAAGTTTTGTTGAAGCTTTGGGCTAATGCAATGATAGGGCTGTGTTTGTGCCATGTGGTGAGTTGGATTTAAGGCTAATCCTATCATGTCCTGAGGGTGAAGATCTTTTGTTTTGTAGATAAGATACTCCAGTCTTTATGGGGCTATTAACAAAGGTAGGGGATGCTTTCCAAGAACATGTTTTTCTTTTTCTCATGCAGGGAGATATAACATTCTGCTTTTTAAATATTTCCTAGAATATTTCATTCTTCTAGGAGATGGATGAGTGCTAACTATCTATACAAGTTAAGATCAAATCACTCTAATTCCTGATAATAAAGTTCCTACCAGAAATCATGTATCATCTTAAATTTTCAAAATTTTCAACAGAAGTGTTTGAATGAAATTTGTTTGTGTAACTGGACTTTCTTAAATGTTGTTCTCCTTTTATCTCTCCTGTCACTTCTTGAGCAAATTAATTGTATATCTACCATATGACTTGCACTAATTGTTTGGCTGTATGCTCCTCCTCCTGCCCCGCTTTCTGCCTGACATGGCAAAATACAAGTCAATTTTTCATTTGCTATCATCCATTATGGCATCTTTTCTAAGTACAGAATGGAAAAATAATCAATAGCTCTACTGTAAATTTCAATTAAAGTAACTTGGGGACTTGGGATAGTGCCAAGCAACTCTATCAGTGTTTGAGCATTATATACATTTAATGGGTATGTGCAGTATTTAAAAGAACACTCAATTATCCTCAAGTACAATCAGAAGCTCATTCTGCACATGTTTTCCACTTAAGCAGACTATTCTGCAATGGATTTCAGTTCATGCATATTGTTTTGAAGTCTTGCATCTGTTTGCCTCCTTAATTCAATCATTTGTTAATCTACCATTAGAATATACTATCAAGCCTCTAAATTTCATTCCAACTCATAGAGAAAATGTGAAAAGGCATTTGTGTTAAAAACTCACTATTAAGCATTGCTGCTAAATATTCCCTCATGTTTTAATTGTGTTCCATTTCAATCCCAGGATCGTATTTATTTGTAGCAAATTTTTATTTTGTTCATATCTTTAAAAACAGATCTTACTAAAATCTGTAGTTCTAACATACATACTTACAAGAATTCAATGCATCAATCTTCATGTAAATAGGAATGATATATATGGGATGGTAGTGGGGATATTAACCTTAACAAGTATATTTTTCTAACCCCCACCCTCCCTTCCTATCTTAACTTACCCGCAGTTGCGTAAGCATTTCACTGCATATCGTACCATGTATGACTGTGTATGTAACCAATAAATTTGAAATTGAATTGAATTGAATTGAAATTGAATTACGCATCATCAATGACTCGACCATCACCATTCATCCAGTAGTCCCTAATCCATATGTAATTTTAGGATTAATTCCAAACACAGCAAAATGGTTCTCTGTAGTGGACCTAAAAGATGCTTTTTTCACCATCTCCATCCACGAAAAGAGTCAGCACCTATTTGCATTTGAGTGGGAGGATCCAGATACAGGAAGAAAACAACAATACACGTGGACCAGATTGCCCCAAGGTTTTAAGAATTCCCCCACTCTTTTTGGTGCTGCTTTGGCAAAAGACTTAGAGACATTAAAAGTACCACCCCCAAGTGTAGTTCAATATGTGGATGATTTGTTGGTAACTGGCCAAACAGAAAAAGAATGTTGGGACAATACAAATGATTTATTACACCTGCTTCAAGACAAAGGCTACAAAGCCTCAAGGACAAAAGCCCAATTGGTATTAATGAAAGTTAAATACTTGGGTTTTACTGTAGAACAAGGAAAGAGAACTTTAGGACATGAAAGAAAAGTAGCTGTTTGTCAGTTGCCAACACCCAGAAATAGAAGAGAGTTGCAATGTTTTCTGGGTGCAGCTGGTTTTTGTCACATATGGATTCCAAATTTCAGCTTAATGGCGAAACCCCTCTATGAGGCTACAAAAGGAAGTGAAAAGGAACCATTAAAATGGGGAAGTGCAGAGGAAAATAGCTTCACAGCTTTGAAAAAAGCACTCATGAAAGCTCCTAGTTTAGGACTGCCAGACTTAGACAGACCATTTCAACTGTTTGTAGATACAAAACAAAATATAGCAGTGGGAGTACTTACCCAAAAGCTGGGGACATGGTGTAGACCAGTCGCGTATCTCTCAAAGCAGTTAGATACTGTTGCAAGAGGATGGCCAACGTGTCTGAAGGTGGTGGAGGAACTGCCTTGCTCACACAGGAAGCCACAAAGCTCACGTTTGGTCAGGAAATGGAAATCTTTACCCCACATGCGCTCAAGGCTGTGCTTGAAACTAAAGGTCATCTGTGGCTGACTAACCCTCGTATGTTGAAATATCAAGGCTTAATTACGCATAACTCGATGATTAAAATCATACAATCAAATGCCTTAAATCCTGCTATCCTATTACCGGAACCAGACCTGACAACTGAACATGATTGCATTCAAATAATTGAAGAAACATATGCCAGCAGACCCGACATGACAGATATTCCTTTGATAAACCCTGACTATACTATATACACTGATGGTACTAGTTTTGTGGAACAAGGAGTCAGAAAGGTTGGCTATGCAGTGGTGACTCTAGAAAATGTCTGGGAAGCTGAACCACTACCAACAGGAATAGTGCTCAGTTAGCAGAATTGCATGCATTGACTTTGGAGCTCTCTCAAGATAAACGGGTTAATATCTACACCGATTTAAAATATGCCTTTCTAACAGTGCATGTACATTGTGCACCATATAAAGAAAAAGGTCTCATTACTGCAGGAGGAAGAGATATTAAATATGGGCCCCAAATACTCAGGTTATTAGAAAGTGTGTGGGCTCCTAAGAAAGTAGCTGTAATGCATTATAGAGAACATCAAAAAGAAGCATCTTCTGCTCAATAAGGAAACAATAAAGCTGACAGAGAAGCTAGACATGCAGCATTGAAAAAATTAACAATACAAGTAAATTGTTTGACAACATGGACCCCTGGTGATCAAGTCAACCCAAACTATTCAAAAGAGGAATTGCAACAAGCTCAAGAATTTGAGGCAACAAAGGAAGATGGGTGGTGGAGCCTTCTGGACCAAAGAGGTTTTGTTCCAGCTCATCTTTCCTGGGATGCCGTACAACAAGTACATAAGCAATTACACTTAGGAAAAACTGCATTAGCATAGGCCATACAAAGGTAAGTGTACATAAATAAAATACACCCCATTACTGCCAATGTGTGTCCTCGATGTGAGATTTGTGCTGTCAACAATCCAAGACAAGGACCACAAGTTCCTCAAGGACACCAACCCAGAGGATGTTACCCATTTGATTCATTGACTTCACAGACATGCCCCAATCAGGTCCTTACAGGGCAATATTAGTCATCATTTGCACTTATACTGGTTGGCCTGAGTGCATCCCAACAAGGACAAAGAAAGCAATTGAGGTTGCTAAGGCACTCTTGCAAATTATAATTCCCAGATATGGACTGCCATCCAGAATATCTTCAGATAATGGACCAGAATTCATTCACAAAGCCACTCAGAAGATTGCTACAATGCTAGGAATCATGTGGAAGCTTCACTGATCTCTACACCCCCCTTCTGGTTCTTTTGTGGAACATTCCCATCACTCCATTAAAGATAAAATATCCAAAATTTGTCAGGAGACTAACCTTAAATGGCCAGATGCCCTTAACATGGCTCTGGTTGCTGTTAGATGTGCTCCATGAAAAGGGTTAAATGTGTCTCCGTTTGAGTTACTCTATGGATGAATACCCAATCTGCTTAGACACCTATTCAAAATACTAGTCAGGTAGCAGATACAGTTAAATTGAAACAACTACAAGCCCTTAATATTATAGTCCGAAAATTGCAAAATTATGTCTTGTCTCAGAGACCACATGTATTGGTCAACCCAACACATAATATCCGACCAGGACAGGAAGTGTGGGTGAAAGGTTGGAAGAGGGAAGTATTGGGCCCAAAGTGGAGAGGGCCATATACTATTGTTATGTGTTCTCCCCTTGTTGTTAAGGTGGCTGAGATAAAAGCATGGTTCCATTGGTCCCGAGTTAAGTTGGCTGCCCCGACTAGGTGGAGAGTGAAACATAATCCAGACCAATCTTTGAAGTTGACCATCCAGAAGCAGAGCAGAGGACTCTCCCCTTCTGGTGACACTCTGGAAGCTGTCCCTCAACGAACAGGAGAGAAGAAGACAACCCCTGCAGGTGTTACTCCAGAGGCTAACACTCATCGCATGGGCAATGAGCGGAACTTACCCTGGAACCTGAGATCTAAAGCTAAAAATACTTTAAAAGGGACTGTGTAATTATCTGTACTGTAGGAGTTGTAAATTGAGTCTAGATTATGGAACCCATTAAGAGAATGAGAAAAACAGCTTGTATCAGGAAAGAGTTTATGCCTACAATTTGGGAGGTGGTGCTATTTATTATTAGCATTATAATTAACTCTCTATATCTCTATAAAGTGTTAATTGCTGAAAAGGCTGAGAGGGATGAGGAGATAATCCCAAATGATGATGACATGCTGGCCTTGATGATCTAGAAATAGAGGAAATACCTACCCCT
>JANHFJ010004575.1:41712-51896 GCA_032468195.1 Cerberus rynchops | reverse complement strand
AGAAAGTAATCCATGTCTCAGCCTACGTAGATGAAAACATGACATCCTCCCCCAAAAAATGGTTATATAAAACATTTGCCATCAGCAGAACACATTTCAAAATTGTTTGAAATGTGCTTGGCTAAGGTTTTTCATGTTGCTGCTGAAATCTAATTTGTTTTAGGTTAGTGTTTAAATATTGATCTAACTCATTTTTAAAAAAACTTTTATTTCATGCCACTCTGATCAGCCTGTGAAAGTATTGGCTTGAGTGTTTTGAAGAAACAGACTGAAGGCCTATATAGCCTTTTGGTGAAAATTCAGCCTTTTGTTCCTTCCAAAGGAAATGATGGGATACAGATGGCTGTTTACATGCTTCCATTACCACCTCCCTGTTTTTCATACAATTTTGCAAAAGTTCAATTGTTCTCAATTTATTAACATTTCATCTCATTTTTTTTCAGCTAAAAACATGTATCTAACATAGCTTGCTGTAATTAAAATGTCAGACTAATGTGACTGAAGTGGTGACAAAGATTATCAACTTATAATTGGTCTCCCTTGTCTCCTTGAATGGACTTGACAATGGCATTTGTTGAAAAGCACTAGGAAGTAACAGGGAAGATAGGATCAGTGTTCACTACCTGCATTAATGATTCACAGAAATTTCAATTGCTAATAGCAGGTCAGTTTTTCAGTGCGGAGGGGAGTGCTCCAATTCCTGAACATGCAAGAAGTTTATATCACATGACCCAGGGTGAATATATATCTCTGTTGAAGGGACAACTTGATCTTCAAAATATGGCATTGAAGATTAAAAAAAAACTTCTGTTGAAAAGGATAGCAGAAAAGCAATGGTTTAGGAAAAGTAGCAGAAAAGACTTTACCAACAATCTCTGGTGAAACAAATAGTAAAGTGTAACACAGAGGATCAAGCTGGACATGAAAGAGTTCATCTACTACTATATCTACTAATGTACTGTACATTCCAGAAACTCTTATCAATTAAATGGGTAGATACCTTACAGTTTGCTTGTTTGACAGATATATAATGTAAATTGTGATTTGTTGCTTGGATTTCTTTGTCCCTGTTTTATATGCCTTTTATCCTATTTTGCTAATTAATTGCTTTTGATTTTTTTTAAAAAAATCTTCATGTTTCATAAATGAATGAATGAATGAATGAATGAATGAATGAATGAATGAATGAATGAATGATAAGAGGTTCTATTTTTGCTAGCTATTCTGAGCAGTATGTATGCTTGCTCTGATCTGGATAAAAAGATTGACCCATTAACTCTCTGTTTATTCCTTCTATCCAGCAAACAAATCTTTTTCATTTTCTTTGCTGATGCTGAAAATGAGCAGGTGGCATTGCATGGCTTCACATTGGATTATTTAAGAAAACTACATCTAATTAGTAATGATTTCCCAGTTTTACTGTGCTAGCATTTTTTAGAAATAAATTACATGATTAATTGATTCTCCATATCTATGCAGTTATAATATATACAGTTTATATTAGCAACCAAGCTGTACCAAAGAAGCACTTGGTTTTTATGTGGCCCAGGCGTGCACTTCTTACAATTTAATCAACATTCAATGTGAGCCTTTCACAAGAGCAAAGTAATCCATGCTTTAAACTACGCACACAGGCTACATTCCTGCCCATCAATAAAATATGACTAATTGAATACAACTAAATTCAACTGCATTTAATTGAGGGACTCTTCATTAAAAAATGGGACATTAGACATTCCCAATTTCAGTTCAACAGTATGTGATGGCAGGATGGAGTCAATAGAACTAGTTTCTTCAGAGAACAATGCACCGAAATATTTAGTTTCCAATGAATCTTAGTTGGGCTCAGGAAATTTGTGTTTTTAAAATAATTATACAGCTGTTAAAAATTGCATACTTTTAGTTCAGAATATGAAAATTATCAAGAGAAAGGAAGGGGGAGGGGGAAATCCCTGCCAACTTTTAGGCTTTTTGCTTCTTTATACGTATCTTCTCTCCCCTTAAGTCTTTCTCTTCTGTCACAGGCCAGTGGTCAGGTTAATAGCCTGAAGTAAAGCTAACTTTCACAATGACTCGATCTCACTTGCAATAAGATGTCAGAAACGGAAATAGAGAGGGGAAAAAATCTCTTTAATGATCTGTTCAATTTATCCTGTGGAGCAGCTGCTGCCAAAACTGTGTTGCCAAGCTGAATGACAGCAGGTACTTTATACTGGAGATAAAAACAGCTCCTGTTTTCTTCACTTATTTCTGTCTTTTTTTTTTCTGGGCTTCCGGTAGGAATTGTAGATCAGAAATTTGCATGGTCTTTTAAAATGTGGAGCTTGCTTTATGTCAGTACATATGAGAAAGAAATATGAAGGTTGGAAAAACTTGGGAGAGAGAGAGGGGGACAAATGCACTACAGTATTAATGGTAAAAAAATACCTGAATTACAGGTGCTTGCAAATATTCAGTGTATGACTAGAGTAAGTTACATTTAGAGTCGGAAGGGATGCATAAATCCTAACCCAAACCATTCCATTTCCTGAAAGAGTTTATAATTGCTGGCAAAATAGCTAATTCTTAAGTATATTACCCTTAACATCCTAGAAATAATTTCTGTTTTGGATTAGAAAGGATGCCTTGTACAAATGTTGCTGCCCTTGAATGTTTGAAATTCAGAATTTATTTGTCTTGGGAATTAATCCTAGTTTGTACCCACAAATTCCCAGTCATTCTCTATATTCAGAACAGTGACACATCAGTTGGTTTCTTTTGGACAAAAGGTCATCAGTTTTCCCGAAGACTTGTAAAGCAGTTTTCTGGTCTTCCTGTCATTTGGGCTAAAAGGGAGACTACTATAATTCTTGTTAATTTCATTTAGCCCCCAGATGTCAACATTGATTTAAATGTTGCAAAAGAATAAAATGTTGTCAGCAAATGGCTAAAGAATGTCCTTTATCATGCAAAATAACACAGGAGGCAAAATTATACTGCCTTACCCACTTTTTTTTTACAAAACTTTTTTATTTTATAAATTTCAAGTAACAGGCCCCTGATTGTCAGAAGCAGCACAATGCATTTCATCAATTTATTTTGGCCCAATTTGGACCTTTCTTATCCAGTTTAAATTGCCTATCCCATTTTCCTACAAAATTTGCTATAGATAACTACAACTCTTATAGATATATTTATTGGTAGCTCTATTGGTTTTCCTGTCTGACCAGGAAATACAGATTACAGATATTACATATGTGGATGTCTGTTAAGGATAGTTAAACAGGACACTATATTACAATCATACTATTAGTATGCCAGCCAGTTTCTCTGGCTTTCAGTTCACTTCACAGTGAGACATGTGCAGATCTGTACATTGATGAAACAAAACAACCACTTCATAAACACATGGCATAATATAGGAGTACAAACCCATTAGGACAAGATTCAACAGTCCATTTGCATTTAAAAGACAAAGGCCACTCTTTTAAATACAGCAAAGCACATATTTTGGACATAGAGGACCACTGGTTGGAAAGAGAGATCAAAGAGGTCATCTATGTCAAAACTGAGTCATTTCTCAAGAGGGGGACGATATGACATCGTCTATCTCCAATCTACAACACAATCCTTTCAGCAGTTCCAAAAAGGTCCCACAACCATTTGCACTATTCAGGTAACCCTGAGAAAACAGATAAACCCTCTACAACAGGGGCCTCAACAACTCTCTAAAATAATGCAAATGACCAGCTGTCTGCAAGGATATAAATCCTTCCATTCCTCATCATCCAGTCAGAGTTGAAGAAGCTTCTTGGATGAGAAGCAAAAATGTTTTCAAAGAAAAACAAGACAGTCCAGTTGCCTATTTAAAAAAGCACCTTTGGGATATGTAACCTAAAGTCATCTAGTGAAGTCCTTGGCACACTTGAATCTAGTTCCTCTCAATATTAATCTAATATACAGTTGGAACTTCAAATACCTTTGTGATTTAGTCCAAGGATGCTTGTATAAAAACTTATTTTCATATGTAAATATATTTAAAAGAAGACTCTTGGTACTTGTGCAGGATTATATGAAAGGCAATCACAGAGATTTCCTTCTCAGTATAGAACATTTTCTTAAAAATGTTCATCTTTTGTCTCTTTAGCCTATTGGTTGTTTAGTTATTTCTGACTGATCCTGTATCTTTGTCTGGAGTTTATCCTAAACATCTGTTTGAAATAATAAAAAAATGAAATTGTGACCTGCTTAACCTTCACTTACTGGCTGCTGCACAATGATGTCAATATTAATGCAAACAGTCTTCCAACTGTTTTCAGACATACAAATATCTGAAAAAAGCTAGAGAACAGTAGGAAAAAAATAGCAAATCTGAATCTGACAAATAGCAAAATATAAATATTTAGAACAGGGGTCTGAGGTCAAGAAAGTGTAGTTTAAGTATTTGGGGTCAACAGTCCAGTGTGATGGAGAGTGTGGAAAAGAGGTGAAGAGGCAAGTGCAGGCAGGTTGGAATGGGTGGAGAAAGGTATCAGGAGTGTTGTGTGACAGAAGAGTGCCAGCAAGAATCCAAGGAAAGGTGTACAAGACAGTAGTGAGACCAGCTATGCTGTATGGGTTAGAGACTGTAGCAGTGAAAAAAAGACAAGAGGCAGAAAAGACCAGAGGTAGCAGAGATAAGGATGTTGAGGTTTTCTTTAGGAGTGACGAGGATGGACAGGATTAGGAATGAGCACATCAGAGGGACAGCTCAGGCCAGCTGTTTTGGGGACAAAGTCAGAGAGGCCAGACTGAGATGGTTTGGACATGTGCAGAGGAGGGAGAGTAGTTATATTGGTAGAAGGATGTTGGAGATGGAGCTGCCAGGCAAGAGGTCAAGGGGAAGGACAAAGAGGAGATATATGGATGTACTAAAAGAGAACATGAAGTTAACTGGGATAAGAGTAGAGGATACTGAGGATAGAGTTAGGTGGAAACAGATGATTCACTGTGGCGACCCCTAACGGGAACAGCTGAAAGAAGACGAAGAAGATAAATATTTAGAACAAGTGTTAGAGGTTGCTGTGAAATATAGGCAAAATGCAAAGATGGTTTGGAAATAAAGGTATTTGTGAGAACGTATGTTTAAGTGGCAGAGCATGGAAGGAAGGTTGAAGGAGGCAGTGTCTACACCTGGGATTGTTAGATAAATGGGTCTACTAAGGTTGGTCTCCTTTCATCTCTCATTTTACCAAGGTATTACAAAGTGCAGTACAGGGAGAGAAAATGATCTTTTTAGGAGGAAATCAATAAACATGGAAAGGATTAATATAAAAATCATAAAGCAAAAAGAAAACAGGTTTGATTTACTGTGGAAAGAGCATCAATTTTGGTAAAATAATTGCTTGCATTAACTTATAGGAGGCTGAAAACAAAAGAATTAAGACACTATGGCACTATGTGCAGCTGCCTTGTATAATCCATACCAAAATACATTTTGCCAAATGCAGTTAATACTGAAAAAAACACCACTGAATCTGATTTTCATTATGAATGTACTACATTATTGCTGTAATTAGTGAATGGGGAAAAAGACTGGAGATAAAAAATACTTTCATTTTTTTCTTTCCATTCTTTTAGTAGATTTTTGACAGGTACTTTATTAATTCGGAGATTCGGACCATTGCGGACCTTCAGATCTTCCGGCGCGCATTAAAAACCCACCTATTTCAGCAAGCTTGTCTGGTCTAGTACTTAGTGGGGTTTTAAATTTGTTTTTAAATTAGTTTTTAAGTTTTTAAATTTTTTAAATTTTTAATCAATTTTAATTCTGCTTTATATTGGGTTTTTTTACCTAATTGGCCATTTTTATTGTATTTTTAACTTGGTTTTTAATTGTATTTTTCTTGTTTTTACTTGGCTGTGCACCGCCTCGAGTCCTTCGGGAGGGAGGCGGTACACAAATGTAATAAATAAATAAATAAATAAAATTCAACATCTGGATTTCACTTTGTTTTTTTATTGTTTCCTAAATATATTTATTTGTTTGGCAATGCCTGTATAACCCAAGGCTTTTTACAAAGTCATGAATGTGTACCAAAATTTTATAATTGTTTTAAATGAAATTCTTTATAAAATTATCTCTTGAATAAATATCAGCATACTTTCTTATAACTGAAAGAAGTCACATGTTTAGGTTTATTTGTTAAAATACTGAATATTTAAGCTATATTTTCAACAATGTATAGGCCTTGATAAACTTGAAATTAATTTGGAATGATCTAACAAAATGCTCTTCAGTGGTGAGAAATGTTGGATTTAGCTGTTACGGCAGATAAATAAAATAAAATAAAATAAAATAAAATAAAATAAAATAAAATAAAATAAAATAAAATAAAATACAGAAGTACAAATAGGAGGTGAATGACTTGGCAAGTGTATTTGTGAAAAGGATCTGGATGCCCTGATAGGCCAAAGATTTAACATGACCCAACCATATTCTGCAGCTGCTAAAAGAGCCAAAGCAATATTAGGCTGCATCAACAGTGATATTGTGTCGTGAGCATGGGAAATGATACTTTTGTTTTATGCTAATCCGTTTCTGGAATAATTAATATGTAAGCCATTTCCAGCAATGTATAACTATGGTAAACCTGAAACTAATTTTAAATTGCCAATGTTCATGGGAAAAGATAAGAGACAACAGAAAGAAATTCAAAATATGTGAAGATGTGACTATTTCAATTTTGAAGCAACTGTTCCTTCTCAGCCTTTTTCAATAGAAATTATCTGCTGCCAAAATTTGTCCATTATAGAGATACCGATACACATATTAGAAGATCCATGAGTTTCTATTGTAAGTTATCATGCACCATATAACTTTTAGTAACTGTACAGTAGGCTCTTATTGTTAAATTTAGTACTAATGAAAGACCCTCTAATAAAATACCAATATAGATTTTTTTTTTTAACTCGGAAAAAAAGACGTCAAATAACAAAACGGCTATTTTATATTATCACTACCAACAGATCTTCCTGGAATCTAAACTCCTAGGTTATTAATTTCTTTTCTTGTCCTTCCTTGACATTGGCACAAAAAGTCCTATTTATGAGAATAGTTTTTATTTATTTTTCTGCTTTTGGCTCATTATACATTATATTGCACATAAATTATTGCATTAAAACAAAACATGTAATGAGATACTTGGATTGTTATTTTATTTACATTATTCTTATTTGAGAGAAGAAACAATTACCTAGATATGAAATTCTTACCATAACTGCTGGTATCACAAGTTAAGCTATTAACATCAATTGGTGAATATAGCATGCTGGCATTTGTGTTTTAACATTTTTCAAATATGTGTTTATTGATAAGGATAGTCCGTGATATCCTAGATGCAGAAATCAGACAGTATCTCAAAATGCTCTGTGCATATGTAGAAAAATGTTCAGTGTGCTGCAAAATAGTTACTGTGTTATATGCAAAAATATCAAAAAAATATTTTACTTGTTTCTTTTCATTTGTTTTAGCTGAGCTAAATAGCTTAAATGCCATCTGATTTATGCTGGTCCCACAAATCTTTCAAATCTTGTAGTAGAAAATCTTTATGTCTGATTCAATGAGATTACTAATTATAAAGCCACAGAAAATAATATAATTCCCGTGTTTTAGTATAGAACAATATAATTTTGGGTTTCAGTATATTGAACAATTTTTTACCTTTGCTTTGGATAACAAATCAATGAATGTGGCAAATCCAGTAATTAATTAATTAATTAATTAATGCCAGCTTTGTTGCTAATGTGCATACATCCAGCTTAAAATGCCTGATGAGAAATACAATTGTAGCTGAAATGTAAAATGTCATCTTAAGACTGTGCTAGTAGTTTCTCTGTTTGATTTCTTGTGCTAAGGAAATAGCTAAAAGAGAAGAACTACACATTTTTCACAAGGAAATTCTTTTTGGGACACATTTTATGACATTTGCTTTAGTCAATAATTATTCTGATTGTAAAACTATGTATAATAATTAAGTAGCTAGATAGAAGAATGGGTATGTACAATGAAATAACACACTGGAAAAATCAAAAAGTATGAAAAGAAATGTGTTTCCAATAATTTGGGAAGATATATTATCTTACCAAATTATTTGCACTAAGGGTCTACTAAAGGCTTACACAACATATTAAATAAAACCCAGTCTAGAACGTTAAGCATATCCTTAAAAGAGTTAAAGTTTTATATTAGAAAAAGTATGATGCTCCAAAATACTAACAATTTGAAACTACAAGAAATATTAAGGCATCTTCAATTTTTCAAATTGTACTTGATTCCATCAACATCAGCACAATTACGTTGCAAATATCTTTTTCCATTTTTCAAAATAATAGGCTAATCAGTATAATAGATGAGGCCTAACAATATTATATTCATACCAAAAATAGATTTTTAAAAACAATTAATCACATATATATCTAGAAAGAGAATACAGCACCAATAGTTTAACTGAATTTTAAATTGCCTTTTATCTTGATAATTAAAATATTTGTCATAGTTCAGGGGTGTTTTTTTAGGCCAGCAAATACAAGCTTATACAAGTATACAACACAACTACTAAATTATGTTTCATACTGCTTCCCCATAAATGTTATCTAAAACAGTTTAGCAGTTGAGAAAAGACCCTACAAATAAACTATACAATGCTTACAATTTTTGAAGCCAGAGTTTAAACAGACTTTAAAAATATCAAAACTACACAGTTTGTTTTTATGTGTCTTACTGTGTCCATCCATCTACACATCTCTTTCTGTGTGCTTTGGTGTGTTATGTTTTCAGAAGAGGAAGAACCAAATTTTATAGTTTATTTTTAACCTCTTTTGGCAGCCCAGGGTGCCGACTGTTCTGTTTTCTTTCTGTTGGTCAGATTGCATTTTGTAGTTCATCCCCCATTAAGCAGCTCAGCACTTTACCCAGAAAGAAGCACCATCAGACAGAGACCTTTGTTAAGTTGCTTCTTCTCACAGCTAGCAGCACATAAAGGGGACACATCAGACAGCAAAAGTACCTCTACCTTTAATCTCAGCAACTTGTGGAAATCAAAGGAAACAGATTAAAACAAGAGTAGGATCTCCTTCCCCAGGAGAGGACTTTTTTCTTCGATTTGATATAACAAACAAGATAATCAAAGCAAGGCAAAGCAGAAGTTCATCCTGTGCAGCACTTTTTCTTCTTCTTCCAGAAATGCTTTTGTGATGTTGGTTCAGAGACTATTATAGTAATAATAAAAATAAGACTTTAGCTTTCACAGCTTTCACTTTTTAGCTTTTAACAACTGGGAAGAGAAATGAACATTCTGGTTTTTGGCCCAAAATATTATTGAGTAGACCTGTAGATTTGTCTTTCCTATCGACTCTACAATTGGCGAAGACAAATTTAGTGGATACTAGACAAGCTGCATGGTATCAGTAAAGACAGAATTTTCAGGAGATTTTTTTTTCTTTTCGAATATTGTTTTGCCTGTGTAAAATTTATCAAGACAGGGAAGAAATTCAGTTCTGAGTCTGAATATCCATGTAATAGGTACATGAGATACAGTATATGTGACTGTGCGAAGATATGTGCGAAGATGTGCTGGAAGATTACATTGATATGGATTATGGTGGGAGAAGGCAATAGTGATGACTAAGCTCCCTGTACAGCCTGGAATTTTTTTAAAAAATCTTTGAATTAAAAAGTATTAAACAGAAAATAATGTGTTGCAAGGCCTTATTGCCATGTTTATTTAAAAGAAACCATTTGGCCTCCACAAAGATCAATTTGGTACAGTGGAGGTTGTATTAGTATATTTTTTATTGTTATTATCAAGTTATAAATAGTTGTTCTATGAGGTATACTATGCTGGCAACCATTTAATTGAAAAGGCAATCTCTTTCAGCAGCCATAGAGAGGTGCGGTGGCTCAGAGGCTTAATGATGTTGAATATGGTCTCTGCCCTGGTGGTTCGAGCTCTAGTACTGCATGACAGGGTGAGCTCCTGTTACTTGCCTTAGCTTCTGTTCACTTAACAGTTTGAAAGCATACTCTATGCAAGTAGATAGATAGGTACCTCTTTGATGGAGAGATAGCTGGTGCTCTATGCAGGCAGTCAGATTCTTGATGGCTCTGAACCTTCCTGTTTACAAGGCAACTCCAGGAAGGGAGAAGACCTTGGTTGTTGATGCAG
>JANHFJ010004573.1:43194-69268 GCA_032468195.1 Cerberus rynchops | reverse complement strand
CTTGTTTTAAGCTTTTCCTTTTTCTCCAAATATCAAGTCGCTGCCACTTTAAAAATAGTTGTGATTCTCTCTCTTTTTGGATAGTCTTTTGGGGTTCAAGATTTAAGTAAAAAAATTCTTCTCATCCAGTTCCAGACACTGCTCATTAACTCCACTCCTGCAGTGCTTAGTTGTTCCTCGGCTGTCCCAGCTTCATGGCAGCCATCTTAGGTTGCTTCTTCTTCTCCTCACCATGGCACAGAGGGAAAAAAAGCCCGGGGTTCAGCAGGAGAATTGCGATCTCTCTGCGACCTCACCGGGTGCCCCTCCTTAGCTTAGCTTAGAACTTTTAGAAGAAAAAGAGAAAATGCTTACAAGAAGTATTTAAGTCCCACTAATATTTGTTTTAAAAAAAAAAGGAGCCTAAATGTTCTTAGATTTACTGAGGTTGAGTTGCTTTCGTTGATTTGGAACAATTGTGGAAAATTTGTACAGATTAAGAACGATGTTAAGAAAAGTAAACTGTTTTGGAATAGTATGTGTTATTTTTACCAGAGGAGGAGGAGGAGGAGGAGGAGGAGGAGGAAGAAGAGGAGAAGGAGGGGGAAGGTGAATTCTACTAGATTCTGCTTTGCTCCTGAAAATAATATACTGGGCTGCTGCTGTAAAAGATGGGGAAGAACTGCTGGTCTGTCATAGTAGAACAATGAAGCAATGAGTCGGCCACCATTATAGCACAGCTGACTATTAGTGAAGAAATGATGAAACAGAATAGCTTAGATTCAGCCAATAGTTGTGGTCCTCAGAAGGTGGAAGCAGGTGGAATGATATGGAAATGGAATCTTGGAAAGTGGTGGCAAATTGAAGTAAAATGAAAGTGAGGGATTAGGGTGAACTGGAGAGGCTAGCAGTGCATCAGAAATCAGAGTTTGGAACAGGACTGGGTACTGAGACTGGGCATGGTGAATAATAATCTGTGTTTGAACGGGATAGGGCAAATGAAGGAATGTTAATTTCTTCCTCTTGGATTTGTCTTGGTACATTGGCAGTGCAGTGGTGTATGAGAAACTAGAAATCTGATGGATATGTCAGGCTGAAGAGTTTTATGATATTGGTGCTTGGGAGTGAAGAATGATTGTATGTTTTATGTTCTGGAAGTACAGATGAGGGAGAGACTATATGTAGTCCTTGACTTGCGATCATTTGTTCAACCATTTGAAGTATTTGAATTTGAATAAGAGAGTTGGAAGGGACCTTGGAGGTCTTCTAGTCTAACCCCTTGCTTAGGTAGGAAATCCTATACCACTTCAGACAGAGTTATCCAATCTCTTCTTAAAAACTTCCAGGGTTGGAGCATTTACAACTTCTGGAGGCAAGTTGTTCCACTGATTAATTGTTCTGTCAGGAAATTTCTCCTCAGTTCTAAGTTGCTTCTCTCTTTAATTACTTTCCACCCATTGCTTCTTTTCCTGCTCAGGTCACCTCTAGTCCTTCTTTTCACCAGATTAGACATACCCTGTTTCAGCAACCGCCCTTTGTTTTAGCCTCCAGTCCCCTAATCATCATTGCTGTTCTCTGCACTTTCTAGACTAACATTTTTTACATTGTGGTGACCAAAACTGGATGCAGTATTCCAAGTGTGGCCTTACTAAGGTAACAGTGACGGTATTAAATGAATTGTGATTATGACCCGTTCTGGCTGATCCGTGGTTGCATGATCATGTTCTGAGCACTTGGAAACTGGCTTAGTCATGACTCATTGCCCCACGATCATGTGATCATTGTTTGCAAACTTCCTTAAAGGCTTCTCCAGAAAATCAATGGGGAAGCTGGCAAGGAAGTTTGCGTGTCATTGGAGTAAGTCTGCCCACCAGCCTTGTTGAACCTTCCTCATACCCCCACACATCCCCTTGTATCCTCCTAACCCTTGCAAATACCCTCATGCCCCCCACACCCAGAAAGAGCTGCTTGGCAGTCTGCTTGCAAATCACCTGGAACTTGCAAATTCCTGCTGGTTTCCCTATAGATTTGATTGTAGAAGGCTGGCAGGAAGTTGCCTCATCTAATTACTGTGGGTTTCAGTTAACAACTGTAACCAGAATTCAGCTATTATGATTGTGCCTTATGGCTGCATTGCATAGCAACAGAAACTCCAGTCCCAATTGCCTGTTGTGGTTAAGGATTATGTATAAGCAGTTATAAATGAATGCTTTGGAAATACCCATTGAATATATAGAATGAGATTCTGGGGATGGACTAGTTAGGGTTTTTATTGAGATTAAGAAAGTACAGTGGGGTTTAGTTTGCCATTCCAAGAAAGGGAAATAAAGTGTCAATGCGGCTCAATTGGCCCAGTTCTGGGACATCATGGACTCAGGCTATTCTTGATATATGTCATGTCTGCTCTCTGTAAGACTGTTTCCATCCATAATACAATGTGTGGATGTATAGATCTGGCATGTAGTACTGACACTGGGCTGGGATACCTTTCTGAATTTTAGGGTCTTGTAATTATTACTCTACATAGCCTCATAAAACCCAGATACTTCAACTGTACTGCATATTCATTTTCTAACAATTAGCTCCCCTTCTAGCTCAGGTTAGCTAATTTATCCTTCAAGACAGCAAAATCTTAACCATGTTTTGCTATACTTCCATTATTATTGATGCACAGATTCTTGACTGCCATGATTTTAGCAGTTATGTACAAACTTATGAGCTAGAAAGGCTCTTTACACATAGCACCCCATTTCAAGCTAAGTTCAAAGCAGTTGCTTCAGCCTCTCTGATCGTTTTGACTATGTTTGAAACAATTATTTCATATTTGAAGTAGTACTGTTCTGAACTCTGAACAATTCTGGAATGCTGATATTTCTGGCAGGATCAGTAGACCCTACTTTTATGTATCACTAACTGTTAGTAAATTTCTAATACTCTTAGCATCTGAAATTAACAACATTTCTGAAGTATGCAAAGTCAGCTAATAGAGGATAATACACATTCCAATGGAAGAGAATATTTATAGCTCAGGATTGAATGTGGGGTCCTTGGTGTTCTCTGAGCTCGGCTCTTTTTCTTGCAGACGTTTCATTATCCAACTAGGTAATACCATCAGTTCTAGAAGAGAGTGAAGTTTGCTTTCTGTTTATATATAAAGATATTTTGACAAACAATTACACTGTAAACAACAACCTAATCAAGAAAGTGCCAAGAAGACTACCACCAATACAGATAGGGCAAGCATTTTGTATATAAACCAGGACCAAACTCCACTCCCTTTCAGTACTGAAAATGTTAGCTAGTTGGGTAATGAAACGTCAGCAAGAAAACATCCATATTCAGAGAGCATCAGGGAGCTTATAATATACATTTCTGGAGATTGCAGAATCCCTGACAATGTAAATCCCATCTCTATAGCATCTATGGAATTGTTTTTTACTATTTCAAAATATGAGCAATCCATAGCTCCACTCTCTATAGGAGAGCTTTGTTATTCTAGGGTGGCAAAAACCAGGATGACTAGTAGTAAATTCTCTAACTAATAAAATATTTTAAGAGGAATAAGCTGTAGCTCAGAAAAGCTTATGCTTTTTAATACTATTTGTAAATAAGATAAGATACTACCATACTCTTTTTGATTTACAGTAATATACATACACACTATATTTCCTCTGGTGTAAACCAGCTTGGCTGGTTATCCACTAGACTTACTTCTGTGGAATTCAATGAAAATGTTCTCATTAGGAAGAAAACCTGATGCATTTTACTTAGAAAGACATCTTCTCCATACCCATGGTAGCCCCGAGGCAAGGCAGGAGAATATTTTGAGAGCAGTAAGAGAATTCGGTGATTATTGTTTGCATAAAACCTCAGCGATATCCCGTAGAAATGTATCAAAGGATAAACTTCATTACCACAATAATGACAGTAAATCAGGCTTATTGATGCTTTTTATTGTGAGATGGGGAGTCTGGTAAAAAACTAGAAAATGACCATGATATAACAAGGAACTTAAAAAAATGAAGCTTCAGATTTGTAACTCACATATATGAATACAGGAACAAATTGGCACAGAAATGTTAAACATTGTTCCCACACTGTTTAGAAGATTACTCTAGCTCGGTTTCCTTAAAGAAATGAGTGTTTTATGATAAGGTTAATAAAACTGCAGAGCATCATGCTATTTAGTCATACAGTGAATTTCAAAATTTAAGAGCTTTATAGTAAAAACTGGGAAAAGGTGAAATGAATTCATTGCAATTGTAAATTGATACATTCCCATTTTAATTCTCCTCTTCTACAGTCCAAGGCAAGTATAAATGTTAACATAACACTGTTAAACTCAAATCTCAATGCAAGAGAACCAATTGCCTCTCTACTTTAAATCTTATCAACTTTCCAAATTTTCATACTAAAATATATTATTGTATTAATACAAACTACTGTATTATACACTACTGTGTAATAAATAAAGAAATATAAAAATAAGACACATAAATATAAAAGTTTTCTAAACCTAAAAGGTACATATGTCAGTAAGAAGGGTATTAATACTGCCGGGTTTGAAAACATACAGTACAAAATGTTGCACAGATCTAAAACTAAAAGAAAGAAAATAATACTGATAGGTTAAATCAGCTAACATTGTCAATAAATGGGGTCCAGAATAACTAACATTTGGAAACATATGAGCCCAATAATATATCATGTATTTGTCTGAAATAAAATGAGCCAATATAATAAATCAGAAATTTCCCTTCATAATTATTGTAGAGAAATTCTCCAGATAAGTAATGAAAAAGCAACAACTAAGAGTGAAGAATTATTTTATGAAATGTACCAGTGCTTTTACTTCTCTGATGGCAGGGTTTTTTTTGTCCCATGATTTAGTTTACTAAAATTTAATACAAATCAACAAATGCTAGTTATCGTAGGCCACATATTGGAGAAAGGCTGGTCAAAGCCTTTAAAAATACTGAGAAATGGCACTTACAGCACACAGGGTCTTGCATAAGGCCAAAAGAGATTCAAAGCTTCAGGTCCTATCCTTCATATTTTTTACTACACACTCCAGACACAATTACAAACACTGATTTTGACAACTGGGCTGTCCTCACCAGTATTAACACTGTTAGTCCCTGCAATCAGAAACCCACCACAATCTTTCTTTTCAAACTATATTTTCAACCACATGAGTAAACTTCAGTCCTTCTATCAGCTGCTCCCTTAAGGCTAACAATACACTTTAAATGAGAACATGTTCTACTAACAACATCTAAATGTTATAAACTGCTACCTTCTAAGCTGAATTTACAAAGGTAGTCAAACACTGTTTGGAACTGTGTCATATCTTTCTGCTTAAGGGAAGTCTGTAGTGCAGAAATTCTCACATTTTAAACATATAATAAAATACTGAAGCGGAATTAGCAGAATTGTTTCACTGATAAAATAAAAAAAGAACATAAAATCTCTCCCAATTGTACAATCAAAATATTAAACAAAAAAGAATACTGATGGTAACAAATTGATGTCCAACACATACCAAATGTTTCCTGTAACATGTTAACCTATTTGCTTCCAGAGTCATCGTTTTCTTCCAATCTGTTTCGGGTCACACACTTGTTTCTAAATTTGAAAACTGTGAAAAATTACTAGATTTGAGATTCAGGCACACCTGGATATATATATTTTTTATATTTTCTGTTTTTTTTAAATTTTTGTTACACAGTAGTGAACAGGAATCACAGTGCACAGACTACTGTGCTTCCATAAAAAGCATGTAGAGTATAGAACAACTTTCATTACTAATTGAGATTCTTTGCGTACAGAATCTCATCAGTTAAACTTTACTTGTTGCTGCCTCTGACATTAGCTCCTCTTTTAATATAACTTCTGGTTTAATACTGTTTCCTTCATCTACGGCTTCTTCATCCTTCATGCTTTCTTCAGTTATTTCTTCCTCTTCCTCCTCCTCTTCTTCCTCTTCCTCATCTTCCCCCTCTTCCTGTAATTTTCCACATTCTTTTTCTTTTTCCTCCATCTCTTTGTCTTCATCTTCTTCCTCTTTTTCACTGTCTTCCTCCTCTCTTGTGAAGCTTTCTCCCTCATCAAAGTCAAGCTGTGAGGGAGAAGCTCCTGCCCTTGCATGCTCATTCCCCAGGTGCTCCTGTGCAGCTCCTTCTAGTTCTGTGCTGTCACGTTCCTCAGCTTCCCTTTTACAATAGGAGTAGCGATGATTCATGTGCTGAGAGTAAGACCCCGAGTGAGAAAAGCGTTTGCCACATTTGTCACATTGATAGGGCTTCTCTCCAGAGTGCAGTCGCATGTGTTCAATTAAATGATGCTTATGTTTAAATGCTTTTTTGCAGATTCCACACTCATGAGGTCTTTTACCTAAAAAATAAAAATGAAATTATTTCCAAATTTCCTGGAATATATTTTGCTTAGAGCCAAAAGTGGGGTACTATCCTCAACCATTATGAGAAGCCTCTTCCTGACTTCTCACCACAAACATCAGGAGAAAGTGACGATTGTTTGATTTGTTCTTATGGTAAGTAAATAGGAGTTGGTGATTTGTAATTCTATCACAGTGTCATAGGTATCACACTGAGATTTGCAGGCTATTTTGTTTTCCAAAAGTTCTAAATAAGGATCTGTAAGTGTGCATATTATATATAAACAGATATATAATTCCTAAGGAAAAAGTAGGGGTTTTGAAAGTGGAAAATTAATGGCATTTTATGGCATCTTAAGAGTGAGATGGAGATAATAATAATGATGGAAAATATTAGTTCATAAATTCAAACAACTATTAGCAAGTTATTGTCTCTGTTTTCAGATAAGTCTACAGACTTAGTATGTTAAGGGTTCCATGTCTTTTAAAAATATGAGAAGCTAACAAATAACTTCTTATAATTAATGTCAGAATAAACTTTATCCCCATGCTGCCTATCTCAGTCTGTTTTTTTTGTATAGTTTAAAATGTTTAATGTTAATGGTTTTAATATTTTAATTATTTTTCTATGTGTTTTTATTTATCTCTAAGCTATACAGAGTTACAGGGAGATGGGAGGCATAAAAATTTAATTAAATAAATATGTAAGTAAACTAATTATTGGGAACTAATGTTAAAAGCTATGCTAGTATCTAATATGAAACTGGAAATTACACTGCATCTTTTATTCCTGTGCAGGATTCAAACATAAATTAGAGTTGTGCCATGATCCCTCTTTTACAAAAGGAAATTTATGTGAGTGAGAACTTACTTTTTCACTTTGTTTTGTTTGTGCTGACATTTTTAGCTCATTTTCCTAATCCTTTCCTTGCTCTAGATGTGAATGGGTCACACAGACATATGAGCCACAAATGTGATCAGATATCCCAATCACATCTCAATTATCTGCAACAGCTCAAAAGTTACTTCCTGTTTTACCGTCCTTAATAGAAAAGTATTTGCAATATTCTAAATCTAAAGTATAATTGAAATTAATGAATTAGTTATAACTTGTTCCATTTTTCAAAAATATTTCAGACTAGAAAAGAAAGTGTCCTTGCAATCAGCTGAATCTATGATTAATACCAATGTGTATCTGGTAAAGTCCCGAAATAAATTGTGGTGACTTCATTTTGTTTTCACCTACCTGTATGTTCATATTTATGCCTTAAAAGTGAGCTACTCTTCTGGAATATTTTGTCACATAAATCACATGCATACATTCCATTTTCTGTTTTTCTCATCTTTTTCTTCGGTGGTGTAGAATCAGAATCATTTGGATCCTCCATATTTGATATTCCTTCTGAGCTAGTGTCTTGTCTTTCATCCTAAAAAATCAAGTGACAGAATCCTTAATCTGTTAAAGTATAATATTGGTAATAGGCTATACAATAAAAAGAAGAATAAATTTTACTGCACTTTGGTAACTCATTTAATCTCAACTATGACATATCCATAAATACTGTTCTGTTAATAGCTGGAAGGCATGAATATATGCATCTCAGAATAAGAGATATTTATGTTCAAGACTAGCCCAATCGATAAAACTGTTGATTAATCTGGGAATGTCAGTGTAAGAAAGTCTAAGAAAAAAAAGAAGATTGAAAAATGCTGAAGGCAGTTTTATTAATATCTTATAAACATAATATTTATGCTATAAAAATCACTAGTACGACAGGTAGTCTTCATTTAGTAATTCTCTTTTAAACTACTATTTACAAATACCATGGTGATAAATTTTTCTTATCAATGTATGCAATTATGTTCAAATTTGTGTCTGACAATGCATACCAGAGTAAGAGTAATGCTAGTGCTGCTGCATAACAGAACTTCATCTAAATGAAGATAGAATTTTATCTAAACCAAATATCTTTGAAGCCTCCCATCACATGGTATGCTTAGCTACCATGCTATTTAGCAATCATTTTGCCAGAACCAGTTTTAATTGTCTGCTCTGTTCTAACATTATCAACAAGCTTAAAAAACAACAATTTTTTAAACAGTGTTTAAAATAATATACCACATCTATTTACAAAGGGAATTTTCCTTAGTAATTAAATTTATGTTTAGATTTGCATCAATTACATACTTAAAGTTGCACTATGTCTGGATGAGTGGAAAATCTGAGTAATTTTGCTATAACATTAAGAAGTCCTCAATCAGTAGAATGTGAATTATAAAGTCATTAGGACTGTTTCACATGTGTATACATGAAGTACAAGAGACAACAGCTAAATGTATGCAGAAAAGGCTATGAGTTTGTAAGGTTACTAACATCACATCACATGAAACCATTATATGGAAATAGACACTTCTCATTTTTCCTTTTAGCAAAACAAGAGTGTTCTGGGGTGGCTTCTGAATAGATTATGTCTGCTTTGTTTTTATATAGCAGAACAGATTGGAGAAACAGGTGGACCCAAATTTCCATTGACCTGAGGTAGCAAGCCAATTTAATTCTCAGCATTTGAAAAGTCAGATTTCTCACCAGGCTATAGAGATTTCATCTAAACGGCAGCTTTAAATGTATCCATAAATCAGTCTAAAAGGAGGGGGGGGGCATATTAATAGAGATCAACTTACCAACTTACTCTATACTGGCACATCTTACCAATCATCTCGCCATATCTCATTTAATGGAGACCAACTCACCAACTTACTCCATATTGGGATGTCTAGGGCACATCTTATCAATCATCTCGCCATATGTCATTTAACACAATTAAATTTGCTGCTCCCTACATTTGATTTAATTCAGCCTTACCGACATTTTAAAAATCTGATTGATAAGAAGACAATGTTCTGGATAAAATCAGAATGCTATGCCTACTGCGAAAACATCAATATTTTTTAATGTTCAATAATGAGGTGTACTGAAAACTATTAAAGAGAAATACATGGTGCATATAACAACTGAAACAAAGAACAATAAAGGAGGAGATAAAGAACAGAACTCTAGGTAAACAAAAATAGAAACTGAAGGATTATTGCAGTACCCAAAAGGTGGTAATATACTGCAACTACTCAAATGGAAACATTTTTCTTCCAATAGGTCAAATAAGCAATACTTTTGATAAATATACATCATCAAAAATATTTGATATAGTATTAATTTGTCCATTGCTTTCATAGATTCAAAAATAATAGCATGCATCTTCAAAATTTTATTTATAACTTTTCAGAAATATATTACAATGTAAAAAGCATGCTAGATATGTTTATTACACTATTAAATGTTATAGTTTAGTCAGGTCCACAGGAAAGACTGAAACAATGACAACAATACTCACGAAGTTTTGATCTGAGCTGTCCACTCTTGTTTATAGGCTACGTGATATAATTAAAGAACATCCAGGAAGGGATATGAAAGATCCTTGTTTATACAGTATTCAGTATGAAGTACTTACACAGGAAGTAAAAACTGTTTTGAACTTTTATCAGGCACATGCGATTACTCAAAGTAGATATAATATTAGCAAAACTAAGATTACATTTTCCATATCATGTCTGGTATTTTTTGATAACATTGCAAATGAGCTGAAATATTCAGAGATAAATTGGTATAAATTCAGGTACCTGATTTCCATTGGCCTGCATCTGTTTTGGTGTTTCTTGAACTGTAGGGTTAACTGTGGTTGAATAAGTATAAGCTACCTGCGGGATAAGAATGGTTTGCTTATTGGCAGCAAGAGCTCTTAAACATGGAACACCGCTCTGGTCAGCAATGGCAACAATTGTAGGTAGCTGGGCAGTAACTGTAGGAATAGTAATATTAATGGGATTGGCACTTGGTGGGATTACATTTACAACTGGTTCAGAGTCTGTAATACTGCTGTCTTTTTGTGGTTCTTTTTTTGCACAAGTTAAGTTCAAGGGTTCTTCCTGAACAGAATATGCACTGTTCTGGTAAACACTAGTGGATCGTTCCAATGATTCTCCATGTTGCTTTGGTAATGAAAGGTCAAGAGGTTCTATTTGTGGCTCTTCCTGGGCATTCTCGTTAAGGTACAAGAAACCCTGTGCATTTCTAGATGAAGAGAGGTTAAGGGGTGATGGGGATGGTGTGTTATGCTGCGAGCCATTGTGAGCTGATCCTGTTGATGTAGTCTGTGGTTTATCGGTTTTAAGAGGACTTACAGCATTAGATTGGCTGTCCTGGTGTTCATTTTCAGCTGTAGGTCCAATGTGGTCATCATTATTAACAGAGGTTTTTAATTTGTCAGGTTCAGGGGAAGACTGGCCAGATAATGGTAAAGAAATCTGGCCAGCTTGCATTTTTTCAAACCACTTTTTAACAACATCCAATGGCAAATTGACTGAATCAGCAATTTTGGAGAGCTCCTCTGAGCTTGGTTGTGCATTTAACGCATAATAGGCTTTAAGGAGGGACAAAAGGTTTTTTAAAGGAGGTTGACCAGGAGATGGGTTAACCTCCCCTGCTTCTGATAAAGCAGAGGATTCAGATTTTTCAACTTCTGCACCACTGAGCTGAGTTGGCTGAGCGGAATTTTTGATATCATAGTGCTTTGATTCTTGAAGTGCATTAGGTTTCTCTGGGCAGTCATCATGAAAAAGGCAAGTGCTATCATTGGTTTCTCTTTCAAAACTTTTTTCTTTTTCAGACTTCACTCTGAGATCTTCTGGTAGTTTCTCAGTTTTGCAGTTGTTATTTGGGGCAGAGTTTTCTTTTTTTAGATTCTGTGGTATAACCTGAAGAGGGCTAGGTTGCTCCAAACTGTAATTAATAATAATTTTGGTTGTCCCATCTTGATCAACCAAAGGAAGACTGATAGCTGAAATAAGGGAATGTCCAGCTTGTTGTAAGGGTGCAGCGTTGATTGTTTCTTGTTCTTTGGATGTAAGGTTGGTGTGACTATTCTCCAATACTTGCCTTATCACATTACCATCGACTGCAACTTTAAGTACATTTTGAATGTCACTTAAGTTGATGCTTATTGGAGATACCAGACCAACAGTTGGCAAAACAACAGCTTGCACCACGCCCTGAGTAGAACTGGTTGCCTGTAATGGGCTACCACCACTAAATACCCCATTTTGCAAAGGGGCTGAACAGTTGATTCCTGATGCAACCACTATAGGTTTGAATTCATAATCCACAGGTTCAGTTTTAATTTGGTTTACAGGGAGCTGTTCTTGCAAGGGCTTATTTTCTATCTTTTGTCGTACTTGTGGTCTTGTTGGGCTACCCGGGGATGCAGAAAGAGAAGGAGAAGAGCACTGAGATGTCTTGATCCCTGACCGTGCTCGGCCATTCACAGGCACCATTCCAATACATTTCTTACTGCTTATATGGGAGCTGTAGGAACCAGAATGGGAAAAACGTTTCTTGCAGTTTGGGCATTCATATGGCTTCTCTCCTGGATACATACATATATAAAAAAGAAACATTATAATGTAGAAATGTTACTTAGAATTATAGAATGGATTTACAAAATCAATACTTAAATAGTTCCACGAATAAAAGATGCATTCCAGATAAGGAAAGAAGCCTCTATTCTCCTTGATACCTATATAGCAACACCTCCAGATTTCAAGATATAGAATTAACATAGGTTGATTGATATGTCATTCAAACTTTGTAAGAGATGCAACACAATTCCTACCCTGTAAAAGGAATGGTATTTACACATTCATAGTTTGCCTTCTTTCTAGCCATAACAAAAGTATTACCAATTTATCTGCAAAGGATCTGTATTTCTTGTGTTTATACAATATTTACATAAAATGTTTTCAAAAACACTAATTTATTCTCTGGCCTTTTGAATATCAGTAGTTCAACTGAACCACTCATAGTATGGTATACATGTGTCAAAACATTTTAAATTGTAGCATCTAAGATAAATGAATGATACAAAAAAGGCATAGTGCTCATTCTGTGCTGGAGGCAAATAACCCATTGCAAGGAAAATTATGTCAAAGCATTTTACATCATGTAAATGCTTATACATGGAGTAGTTCTAATCATTTGGACAAGAAGGTAAACAAACTGGTGAATATGAAATTTCTAGGAATTAATATAACTTTTTTTGAAGCAGATTAGAATGCAAATGTAAGATAGCGCATGCATAGACAATATATTTTGATTCAATTCAATTATTAAATGTAAAAGCAATAAGAGCTTAACCCATAAAGTGATAAGATTAAACTACTTCAATATTGTCTGAACACTAACTGCCTATTTAATTTTATTTATACGATTTTGTTCTATTTTAACCATTCACTAAAAAATCATATTCAAAATAGACAAAATTTATGCTATGACACAAAAGTTAACATATGTACAGTGTCAGACGAAATATCAGGATATTTACCACTGTGGATTCTTAAATGTTCCTTTAAGTGATGTTTATATTTGAAAGCTTTTCCACATTCAGTGCACTTGAATTTTCGATTACCACTAGATTGTGTCACATGTCTCTGTAAGACAAAATATGAAAATTAATCAGAAGACTAAGCAGGAAAAATGAAATTTGTATGCGTGAGAAATGTATAAGATACATTGAATTTTAACAGTTAAAAATCATTAGATTGAGGATATTGCTTGTGATGGTCCAGTAACAAATATACTCAGTCACAAATTATTCTCCAAATAAATGTACATAAATCTTATTTCAAAACTAGTACAATTCAAAATTTAATAATCAGTATTACTAAACAACATTAACATGATTTTACTATAATTTTATAGTTACTATAATTATTGTAATTTTAAAAAGCACTTTTTTGGAATATGTAGAATGTAGGTTTTTCTGACCTTCCTGTCTTCTGCAGGAAATGGGAAGAATCACATAGAAAAAGTTAAACAAAAACCTATTATATAAAGTAGATTACACAGATGAGGCTAAACTCTCCCTTATGTCATGAATGCCGAAAAAGACTTGCAGGCAGTAGAAATCAGAAACAAACCTAAACAAAGGGAATCTAGTAGTTTGGTGTCTTGTTAGTTCTCCCAGGAATTGCCAAGCCCTCCTCCTAAAACATGCTACCTCCTCTCTCCCCACAGCTTGTGGGGCATGTTGACTATAGAGGTTGCCATCAGCTACTTCACTTGAGAAAAGTCATCTATGCCACTGATTTACCAGGAGATTAAATGATAATCCCTTAAAACAGAACCAGAATCAGGACCACTACCTCATTAAGAATTGAAATCTGTGGCACATCGCACTAACACTGAACGAAAGGAATTTTTAAAAAAGGAAAAAGAAATGAACTACTTTCTCAAGAGGAGGATTTTAGTCCTCCATTCAGAAGCTGCTCTATTAAATCAGGATTTCCCAAAAAATCACATGCTTGTTAGAACAACTCTATCTATCTAGATTACAGTTCTTGAAAGAAAACAGATTCTATAGTGCAAATTACCGGTAATTTTACAGATCTTGGCTTGCTCCCTCAATTCACTAGATATGTAATATTTCTAAATTTTTCATGGTTTGTCATTTCTGGATTGTCTGACTTAAGTTCTACACAATTCTTACCCTGTTTCTAGAAATTCTGGGGTACAGATCAACATGGCATATTAGAAAGTGTACTAGGGTGTACAGATTAATAAATGTCTTTTCAAAAATTAGCAACAGTTGATTGATTACAGCTATTGAGCAAGAGCCTTCATAATTTATCTTCCATAGAATATCTACAATGATTTATCAGCATACTTTGACAGGTAAGGCTGAAAATAATTCTACCATTAATATTCAGTTTTAGACTGAATATTTATTATATCCCCATATTATGGATTTATTATAGTCCCATATTCATATGTGTACAGACTGATTCATATGAATATAAATATTGATATTAAACATACTTTTTATTATCATGTGAAAATGTAATTATCTTATGCTTCAAGACATTTCTTCAAACATATATTGGAGTATATTTAACTAAATTCATTGTATTCTAAGAATTATTCCATAAACCATCTTGATTCTTAGTGTCTGAAGAAAATAACAACAATCATGCATCAAGTTGCTTTCCAGCTCAATAGTTCATTATTATCTGAATCAATAAACTTAGCATTTCTCCAAATTCAAAGATCCCCAGGGATCGGATAGGCATTTTTATGGTTTGATTGAATTTAGAATGCAGGACTGCATGAAATTCTGTCTATGCATTGGATGCAATTTTATTTTCCAGTGTATGGCAATTAATTACATTACAACTGCAGGACATACTCAAAAAATCTATTTGTGGAATAGAAGAAATTAATGGAGTACTACATAAAATAAAAGCTGTTCAATTCATGTCAGTATTCAGAAACAGATTGTGTTGATAAAGGGGAATAATATGGATAAATAAGTGTTTGTTACTCCTATTTTGCAGATAAATCTAGTTAATATTTTGTAGAAGTAACATGTCAAATTGATATGACATGTTATCTGATTAGTTATTCTCTTGAATGAAACTTGTCAATTCATCTGATGATTTCAAACTATGGATCATATTTTGAATAACTCTGCATGTGAAGCTGGGCATTTGCCTCTTCCAGCCCTGGCTAGGATTTGTATACAAATATGACATTGGAGCCAGAGGCTACAGTAAGGTACAAGAAAAACGTGAAGCAGTGAAATGGAACAGGATCAGGGAGGCTTTGGACACTGGTGGTAAATTGAGAAAGAAATTAAGAAAGTATGTTGGATCAGCGATTGTTATCATTTTGAGGATGAGGCTGGAATTTGGAAGGCAAGGCAGGGTTCAGATACTCAAGGGGAGGCTGTGGCAGAATGAATAATAACACAGGCAGATAGATGGAGGAACACAGAAGAAAGTTTTGCAGACTGTAGGAAGTAGTATAGGATTCATTGGATTAAGTATAAAGGTATAGTGAAGGATACGGTAATGAAGGAGAAACAAGGTTAGAGGTAAATGCTTACAAATGTGATTTTTGGAAGTGACTTTATCTTGGAGCATAATTGAATGATGGGAAGATGAGCAGAGTCAGAGCCTAATCATCAGCTGGTTAATGGCTAGAGGCAACTTGTTATACAAAAGGCTCCTAATGAGAGTTTTGATGACTGCCTATGGTATAGTGAAGTCTCAGGAGATCTGCCTGGACTATTGCATTGGAGCAGATCTGAGTCATGCACTAGCTTTATTGCAGATTTATATTCTCAGTGAATGTCAGCTACTCTAGATCAGGGATGTCAAACTGGCAGCCTGCGGGCTGGATATGTCATGCTCAGCCATGACCACCCCAGCTCCGCAAAGGGGAAAAACATTGTGCTGTGTCATGTGACGGCAATGTGACATTGTGAGTTTGACACCCATCCTCTAGAGCACCAGACCAGGAAATCAATTCCACAGAAACATTGAAACTATTTTTATTGAGATTGGTTATAATAACACACCTATAGCACATATGATAGTTTTTATCATATGATCTCTATGGTTGAGAGCAACTCAAGGCTTACAAATCAACAATAACTACCATAGGAGCCTTTATAAAGACCTGCATATCAATATCTTAGTTCAGGTCCATTCATGGACCATACGGTAATTCCCCTTGAACTCTGAAGTAACCTATACAGCCAGCAAGCCAATTGAAAATGTCAGTGAAGTAGAGACAAGTCACTAAATCATCAGCCACTTTGCTATTTTCTTGTTTTTTTCATACCTGTCCCCTATCAGTATGGAGAAAGCCATGCCATGCCATGTGCATGTATTGCATTTTAGACATGCTCTGTTAACGTATCGTTATAGAAATAATATACAATGTTACTCAGAATATATAAATTTATGCACGCTGATATCTGTTCAACTTTCACCTGTTCATTAAAATAGTCATATTTTAAGAGGCAAAGCCTCTTCAGTGGACATTTCTTTTCTAAAAGCTAATAGTTCAGAACAGTTATGAAATATATGAAGATCACTAAACTTCTGTAACAGGACATCTGAATTTCTATACTCCTAATTAAAAGCAGTATTATGGGCCATTATAATCTAATTATTCTTCATCTTGCAGTTTTCGGTTATGAAGTAAAACATATCATTTTGGCTTTACAGAATGTAAACTTCTAACTGAAAAATAAAATTCATCAATATTTAAAATGGAACATGAAATAATTGTTCCAAAACATTTCATCATTAAGTAAATACAAAATGTAATATTTAAAGTTGTGGGAAGTGCTAAAATACAGATTTGCCTTGTTTTATGCTAGAGAAATATTCTCTGAAAATTTGCATGTAGTGAATTCAAATAAAGCAAGTCCAATGGGAAAAAAGGAAGTTTTGGGGTATAGTTATAATCTAAATGCTTTAACAAATGTGCTCATATATTTTTAGAATCTTACTCTGAAACACTACATTATTCAAACATGTTTTTTTCCTTGTTTCATGTCCTATTGCACTGGTGGCAAACCTTTTACTTACCAAGTGCCGAAAAGTACATGCTTTGCGCATGCCATCTGCACTTATATGCTATGTGCGCTGCATGTGCAACTGCACCATCTGCACATGCATGCTGTTTTTGCATGTGCAATGCACGCACGCTGTACACAGACACTCATGCACACATGAGCAATCGCGTGTGCATGTGCAGGAGAGCACCAAAGACCAGCTGGATTTCCTGCTGCAATTGTGCACATGCACAGCGGATACCCGAAGACCAGCTGGGTCTCTGCAATCGTGCATGTGTGCATGTACAATCGCACGGGCATGTTCTGCTGGAGGTAAGTTGACCAACAGCTTGTGTGCCCAGCAAGATGATTCTGCATGCCACCTGTGGCACCCGTGCCATAGGTTCGCCATCACGGTCCTATTGTATGAACAGTGAAAGCATTTTCTCCATATTTTCTACACCTGGACTTATAGTATTATCATAGCTGACAAAGAGATAGAATGTACCACAGCACTACAACATTTAGCATTCTTTGTAATGTTGCACGTATTAAGAATATTTCCAAGTTAACAATTATTCTAACATTCAGGATTCTTCACTACCCCTAATACATTTATAATACACCCATTATTTGTTTCTACTGTTAGAAGAGGAAGTCTTTTTCCTTTTGGATAAGAAGATTGGACAAGATTTTGATGGTCATTTTAGCTCCAGAGTAGCAGTGATAATTATTTCAGGTACAGAAGTAAGTAGGGAATAGATAAAAGAGCATGGGAAAATGAAGCACAGAAAGGGGTTTTGGTGGGAATTGTTCAAACAGTTTTGGTTGCAAGAAGTACTGGAATGTTTCCAGATCTTTAAAATAAATTGAGTAAGCTGGGATAAATCACACTATAATGACTTTTTTTTTTGCATAAAGCAAATGGATGAAAATGATCAATCACAGTATATACAGATTTACAGAAAGCAAAGTTAATAGTTACAAAGCTTGGCAGCTGAGAAAGTTAGTATACTAACACTGACTAGAAAATCTGTGCATAAAACATAAAATACTTCAAGAAAAAACATTTGTGCACAAAGTCAGATTCAAATTCAAACAAAATGAAAACCATTTAAAGCAATTTACTAATATGGAATAGAACGACCACAGAATTCTTTACTCACTTGATCTCTTCCTGATTTATGTGATGTCATATGGCGTTCAAGTTGTGTTCTGTATGCAAATGTGTAACTGCATAAGGAGCAACTAAAGTTATCTTCATTTTTTTCATGGCGATATTTTATGTGTTCTTTCAGAGAGGTAAAGCGTTTATACCCTCTATCACAGTAAGGGCATGTGAGTAGCTGCGAAAATGCATCTGGTGTGCCTGAATGAGAATAACAAAGTATTATTTTGTTGGTCATTATTACAGTCACTATTTCTAAATTGGCCTTTTATTTTCATCAGTTCAACTCTAGTCAGGACCAAATGGTGGTAAAACGTATCTATCCATGCTGCACAGATACATTCAAGTTTCGTGTCATTTAACTCAGCTTAAAAGCATGAAACAATCTTTTGCAGATCAAATAGCAAAATTAGTGATAGTTTACATCTTAGGAGCGATGACAGCTGAATACCTGTTCCTGATCAACTTCTTATACCATTCTCTACCCTGTATTTCTACTCTAACAGCTGAATAGAGTAGTGATTTGAACTACTGTCACACTTCCAAGCTAGTGTGAAAAAAACCGCAAGGCACCTTATCGAAGACCTGTGGGGGCACAGTGGTTAGAATGAAGTATTGCAGTCTAATTTTCTCACTGCCAACAGTTCGAGTCTCACCAGTTCAAGATTGACTCAGCCTTCTGTCCTTCCAAGGTTGGTAAAATAAGGACCCAGATTGTTGGGGACAATATGCTGATTCTGTAAATCACTTAGAAAGTGCTGTGAAAAAAAGCACTATGAAATGGTATATACTTTAAGTGCTATTGCTATTATTACCAATGGTCAAAATTGACTTAACATGTTACTTATTTAGATACACTTGGGGCAAACTCCTGCCTGATAGGTCCTGGTGACAAACCCACTCTGATTCCTGCTCCATTTCCTGAATAGGCAAATGTTTTTCTGAACGGCTAATAAGGTGTTTTAATGCAAAGGCAACAAAACCAAAGAACCAAATCACATTCTTTGCCTTTTAGGACAACTCCATTCTACAGTGATTTAGAATCAAAGCTATGGAACCAGGAGAGGTTTCAATTGTGGGGAACACAAATGTCATGCCTATATAACTTTCTGCTGAATGGATGAATAGTATTTAGTGGGAAAAGATACTAGGTTAAAAAAAACATTAAGCAAATTCTTCTTTTGAAAAGTTTATCTTCATAAGTAACAGCACTTAGAATTATATACCACTTCACAGTGTTTTACAACCCTCTCTAAGTGGTTTACAGAGTCAGTCTATTGCCCCAATAATTTGGGTCCTCATTTTACTCACCTTCGAAGGATGGAAGGCTGAATCAACCTTGAGCCTGGTGGGATTCAAAGTGCCAATTTGCAGTCATCCTGCAGTACTGCATTCTAACCACTCTGCCACTTTGGTTCTTGGGGCAGCTTTCAAATAATTGACCACAGGTAGTTCTTATGTAATGCTGACTTTTTCAGCGATTGCTTGAAGTTACAACGTTGAATGAGTGGCATCTATGACTGGTCTTTGAAGTTCAATTCATTAATCATGAGATTGTGATGGTTACAGTGCCCCACTCACATGATTGTCAATCGAGGGAAACCGGCAGGAAAGGTTGCAAGTTATCTGATAAGTGCTTGCATTCTTCCCTATCCCTGCCCCGATGTACTTGTGAAGTGCCTTGAGAGTCCCCATGCATCTTCCTGTCTGGTAATAGATACCTACCTCTTGGCCCACTTGCAAACTGCCTGGGACATAACAACCTATTGTTAAGCCTGGTACTTAGCAACAACAATTCTCGCTCTAATTATGGCAATGTGAAGTGCTGAAATTGATTGTTGCTAAGTGCTGTGGTCACAATATGCTTTGTGACCATATCACTTAGCAACAATGCAGTCCCAATTGCCATCATTAACTATCAATGTTGCTCTTATATAATGTTTTTTTATGTAACATTACTTTCATAATATCTCATGGCAATTATTATTTTGTTATGACATCCATACAAATGCTGAATTTTTAGTGAAATGTTCTGCAACAAATCATTAATTTTAACAGTCCAAAATATAGTGGATGCAGCATTTGACAAGGGCTATGCCTATAATCTTATAAGAACCAAAAATCTGTGACATTGAAATGTCTAATAACCTGTTTCCTTAAAATAACCAAGGAAAATAGGGGCCCAATTTTCACCAAAATATTGGCATTGATAGACACAATGTTTCCAAAGCTAATTTCTCAAATTAAAATATCTATCAAATATGCAATTTATTATTCAGTAAAGTGTAAAGCAGTTCCATTGGAGCAAATCCGTTAAGCAGTTGGTGCAAGCAAAGAGCTAAGCACTGAAGTGAGAATGCTAATTCATAATAGACGTAAAGAGAAAAAAAATCTGAAAAATTGTGATTATTAATTTTCTACATTATACTTGATTTAGCCCAAAGTTGGATATTAAACAAGAAGAAAATGGGAGCGAAATGGGCAAAAATAGAGTGTACTAGTAAATATGGTGAGGTTTTCTTTGCCATTTCTTCTGTCAAACTTGATTCCTGCTTTTCAGAAAAGATCTTTTTCTTTTCCAGATGCTTACTGGATCATTTCCATCTGACTTTACTCTATCCAATTTTCACTAACTGAATTCCTGATCAATTCTTTCACCAGTGTTTTTTGTTTAAGGAAAATTTTAAGTCCTCTGGTGATTCTGTGACGTCAATATTTTAGGCATGGGTAAACTATGTTCTTTTCCTCCAAAGCTAGCCGCTTTTTTTTCTTTTGCTTTTCTGGAATGAGAACTGTAATAGGAACAGTATACATATAGTATATTTGAAACTCTTATGTGAATGTATGTGTGTGTGTGTGTGTGTGTGTGTGTGTGTATGTGTGCGTAATTAATTCAAGTCTGTGCATGTTCACTTATTTATGTATTGTTTTACAGAAACTTCTTTTCTGCATTGTGTTGATTGTTGCTGGAGATGAAAACATGACATCAAACGATTGCTTGTTAGATATTTTAGAGATGCAATGCACCCACAGATGGCTTATATAGCTTTAGATAATTTTTTTCCCAAACTTTTTCCAACCTTGGCAGTTTTAAAATGTGTGGCGTGCTGACTTGGGTGGAATTTGGGGGTTGAGCTCCAGACGTTTTAAAATTGATAAAATTGAAAAACACTGCTTTAGATGCAACTTATTCAGCTCTTGCTTCTAAGTGCCACATTTTAGAAATTACAGACTTGCTTCTAATTACACAATTTGAAAAATCACATAAAGCCAAACAGTGCTTACCATTTTCATCCTGACCACTAGCCTCAGGTGTACCTTGCTTTTGTTCCTCTTCAGGTGCTTCAGGGTAAATAACTGCTGTATCTTCTTGTTGCAAAAATTCTTCAACATTCGGGTCATGATTTTGTTCATTTTCTGCATCAGAATCACATTCATCTTTTACTAGAAACGAGGATTGATAATGTTCTGTAGTTATTTGTATTATGTCTTTTTAAGTTGAGTACTCAAGATGATTAGTAAAAATTAAGGTAAAAAAACAACAAAATAGTATTTAATGTTAAACAAGGGTGGCTGTGTGTAGTCTGTCAAAAATGCCAAGATAGTCGCCACCATAATGCGATCAAAGTGCTGTCTCTTTTTAATATATACTCCACATATGTTAAGGGGAGGGGCTTCACTTGCATGATTATGGCTGACATCTTGATTTTTTACTTCCATTGTGGAGACCCCTGATAATAAATATGATAGCTTTTACCAACTGCAGATAAGTTTGATTCATGTAAACAATGAGATGAAAATACAGAGGAGGATTCCAGTAATTAGTGTTAAAATTTCAGAATTTTATCAAGGTTTATTTTAACATGCTATAATTGGTTGTACAGATCACTTCTATACAATCGCCATCACATTCTCTGCTTACGTTATCTTAATCTTTCCTTCGACATTTGAAATGTTTTAAGAACTACAGGTGCAATAATATACGTAGAGCTCTGGATGAAGTTCTCAATAAAAAAAATGCTTTATTTTTGGAGATATATGATCTTTTTACCTTATATATCTTATATATTAAATATCTTATATTTTGCAATGATTCCATGGTATTTAATATTTCAGTTAGGTGAAATTCCAGATGAAAAGCAGGAAAAGTCTGAGTTTAAATTCTTATTTTAGCTTTATAAACAAAACCATGACAAAAAGAAAAGAAAAACACAAAATGACTCATCGTAGCATAAATTTAGTGAAAAAAGAAAAACAAGAAAAAGAAAAAAACAAAGAAAAAGAAAAAGAAAAAGGAGGGGACATTGAAGGAAGATAGTAATAGCATGATGTAATTTAAATTGATTTGAATATATTTGGTTGCTGTATAACTTGTAAATGCTATTTATATTAATTGTTTTATTGCCATATATTTTAAAAGAAGAAAGTATGAAAGTTGCCAAAATAGTTTTCTTGCAATTGCCTTCTTATTTTCAGAAATGACTATTGCAAATTTAAAATTAATCTTAGCAGCTGCCATTACAGAGAAATCATGAAAAGGCATTATGGTATTGTAATTCAAAATGTACTGTACATTGATTTACATAGCATACCCTTTAAATTTGCACTGTGCTAAAATAATTTCCCTTTTTTTGTATAATTCTTATTTTTCATTCTTTAAGCTTATTCACTGAATTTTAAATGTACATCTACGGCTGTGACAGTAACAAGAGGTTTCAAGATGCACAGAAATTCTAGGTGACTACATACATCAAAGACATATGTCATTTATTCCCGAGCTATGATATGCTGCCACTATAAAATCTTATACTGTACAAAATAATATTTTTTCATGTGATTGAAATATGAATTGCAATATGTAAATTATCTTGTTATATCATCAGTCTGATTTAAGTACATGGCTGAAGACAATTCTAAACAAAAAGGGTACTCTTGCTGTGGTTCATAATGATCTTGCATTATAATCTTACAACAGAACCCAAATAAATACTTTATCCACTGTTCTGCTAAGAATAACAGCTAAGAAACTGCAGAGGCAATGCAGTCAGGGGAAGGAGCTGTTGTGCATAATTTATCAGCAACACTTTTAAATTGCACTATTGGGAGCCTAATCTGGTCATTTTCAGTAACTGTATATCCACAGTTTAAAGCATTAAGTGTAGTGCATATAGACAGACAGAAAAAAAAAGATTGGGAAGAAAAGATATAGTAGGGGAAAATAAGTAATTTCCTTTTTCAAAAATGCATAGTTCTACTAACCCAAAGAATACTCTAAACACTAAAAATAAATAAATAAGGAATTTGATGACAATACCTGGACATCCAGATTCATCTATTTGAGCTTCAGGCCCCAGGATTTCCTTTGCTTCTTTCTTACCTGCAATATAATAGGATACAAACGAAGACCAATCTTTTACTTATTTACTTGAAATAATCTGAGTCACATTAATAAATATTGATAATACTGTAATATGATATTGTTTGCTTTTAATTGAATTTCTACAACCACATTGTAAAAAAATGATACATCTATATGTATCATTTTCTCTATAATATATGTATAGATGGCAAAAACACGGGAACATGTTTTACAGAATTGCTAGAGAATGCAATAACATTGAAAAATCCCTGTCTTATATAGCTTACTTATCTCACTTCCAGAGGGAATATCATGGGGAAGGCTTCTGATGAAAATCATAATAATTAGCTAAATTTACAAAATAATAGACTTTCCTTCAGCTATTCCAACTATTCCTAGCTTTTAAGTCTCTCAGAAGTCAAAGTGATTTGGCTTATAAATTGAATTTAATTATTTAAGCTCTTGTATTCTCTATTCTCTGTCACTACTAGTTGATAGTCTCCCTATTAAACTGTGAAAAAATAATGAAAGACGTTTTCATATAATGTACTACATTGTGGCAATTTGTACATTAATAGATATTGATGACTCCAGCCAGATTACATTTATCCCTTGTGTGCGTATACATACATACATACACACACACACACACACACACACAATGGCCAATTAAAAAAGAGATGTTTGCAAATGAGAGTCTACATTGAAAAATGATTCACGTATTCCATTTGACTGAGGCCTTTAGGATCCTTAACTCTAAAAAAAAAGAATATAAAAAGCCCTAGAACTGTAGAAAGGACTAGACTTTGGAATTTCTGCTGATGTGACTTGAAAGGTTTCAGCTAAAAAATTCAAAGCTTTTCTATAATAATCTTTATTTTAAATATACATCTAAAAGCTAAGCTGAAGTAAATATTTGAACCTATTAAAGACCATTGAATTAGGTGGTGTATTCTCTATTGTCAAAAAAGTTTCTTATTTGGAAAATAAACTATCCACTACACATGCTTCTGCTAACCACTGCTTGTAATTGGCATATAACCAGCAGAAACAAACAACTTTGCTGAAATATTATTCACAGAAAATCAAGTTTTAAAACGGTAACATCTGGCTTCTCCATAGGAGGAGCTTATTTATTACACATAAAGAAGCATTTGCTTCAGTTATATATAACACATCTCTAGTTATTTAAAACCATATCTGAAATTAATAGTGGGAATAAGGATAGTTCTGTGTGAAGAGTTTTATTCTGCGAGCATTTTCTTTATTCAGCAATTTTATGAAGAGTCCAATCCTCTTGCAGTAAGCTTATATGTTCTAACTACAACCCCCCCCCCAATCTAATAAGGAAGCAATAAGTAAAACAGGAGAATAGAGGAAAGGATATATACTGAGACAAAATGAGGTGAGTTCTTTCTGAGAAAGGTAGATAACATATTAGGCACCCTTTCTTTGATGCTTGTTACTAATTTCCATTTGTTATTAATTTCCTTTCTGCAAAATAAGTCTTTCCTCCCCAATATAAAGGCTTTCCTGAGCTAATAAACAGATAGAAAAAATAGTGCTTACTTCTGTATGGCCACTATTAGGATCAGGCTGAGACCACAATTTTTTTTTATTATTCTAATATAGTTCCTACTGTGATTAAGTAACTATTGCCTCAAAAGAGATCATTATCTTTGCAATGGGTGGCTACTTGGTAAACACAGTACTGTCTGCATGCATTCAGTGGGAGTAGAATGCCTAACTAAAATTTTGATTAAAAAAAAAAAACCTAATGATAATAACCTTCAGGGCCAATTCTTCCCAAATTTTTAATCTTGTTACGGAACTTTTAGATTTCTGAAAGCTGGGTAGCAAATAGAAGATAAGCTACTGAAGTTCTATGAATAAGGACAATGCAATGAATAAGGACAGTGAGGAAACTTCATAGGGGCTGCATTTTTGCCATCTTTCTTGCCACTGAAGTATTAGTTGGAAAGGGAGGTACACTTCAGTGAATTTTGTACTAATTACTAATATTGTAATATGTGTGAATGCTTGTTGAGAAACAAATATCATTAAATGAATGATAAAAAATCCATAAACAAAGCTTTGCAATCAGCTTACGAATTATAAGAGTTTGAAAGATTAAATGACAATGATACCTTCCTAGGGTATAATTGCCTGTGCCATGCTGTTTCTAAAAGTGGTTAATGCTTTATTTCTAAGTTTACGAAGAGATACATTTCTTGATACCTACCTTCATCTTCCCAGTTTGTACTTCCTTCTTTTTCATTATGTTCTGGTAATACTGCATGGTCTTTTGGCAAATCATCGTCTGGCACGCTATTATCACAATCTGTTCCATCTACTACACTTTCTTCTTCAACAATGTGCAATTTGTCTTCATCATCCGAATCTGAATTCGTTTCTACAACATTATTGTAACTGGTAACTGCAGAGATACAAGGACAAAAGATCAATGCATCTACAGTTCAGGAATAATTCATTGCTAATAAAAATACTGATAGTAAGGTATAACTACTACACAGAATTCAGCCCTCATTTCTAAAAATATTGAAACATACTGTAACTCTCATTGAGACAAATTAATATAGTATAATCTTCCTATAAGTGTAATTTACAGTAGTTCAATGTCTTACAGGTCCAGTAAATAAATAAATAAATAAATAAATAAATAAATAAATAAATAAATAAATAAATAAATAAATAAATAAATA
>JANHFJ010004573.1:11478-21777 GCA_032468195.1 Cerberus rynchops | reverse complement strand
TGTGGGTTTTAATTGCTGTACACCGCCCCGAGTCCCTCGGGAGAGGGGGCGGTATAAAAATTCAATAAAATAAAATACATAAATAAATAAATTACACTCTTTAAACAAACTATTATACAAAACTATACTTCTTCCAATGTTCCCTCTAAGTTTTGATGGTCTTTGCATTCAATAAATATATTTTGTGCAATAGTTTGGAAGCAGAATTTTAATCTGCATACTGTGAAGTAAGTGTACAGTAATAATGCAATTATTATATACACTTTATAGATTTTTCAAATTTAAATTTTTTAGTTAAATTGAAAATAATTTTACAACATTAAGCTAACAAAATATATTCTTATATACTAAACTTTTATACAGCCTATCTTATGCTTCTTTCCCCTATGATATTTAGCATCTACTAATGCAGAATAAACTCTATCCAGATCTAGTAATCCTTCATTAAGTTGAAAAGTCTTAACTCACATCATCAGGTCCAAATGATCTAGTATAAATAAATTTGTAATTTTTAGACTATTCATTAAGCTGAAGCAATGCTCATAATCTACACTAGATTCTAAATTATGTTCCTCCAAAATCCACCAACTGTGACAAATCTTGAAACTGTTTCATCTGATGTGCAAACATAACCAAAACATATAATTGGAGACAATTTTCCTTTTGATCATTTTTACTTATTGCAAACTTGATGCAATAGTCAACCTGATTGATTATAGTATATCTTCAGTAAAAATGTCTTTGCATTTTCAACATAGAATATTGATCTGTTCAATTCCAAAACTGGTGTCACATTATGTTACCATTGCATTCAATTCCTGAACTCCATCCTCTGCTAACACATCTGCAAATGGGTGATTATGAATGTAACTATGAAAATAGTATCCTTTTTTTTTCTTGAGAGCTCATATCTAGAAGAGTTTTTCCCTTTTGATCTTGTTCTATTTTCTGCATGGAAGAAAAAAGATGATTCAAGCTATATCATATATATATTGAAACAGCAACCGTAATAAAACTAGCTCCAGCAAAACTTTTCTGCCGTGAATCTACCTACCTGCTTCCAATCTGACTAGCCAATCAGGTTCCTAATAATATTTTCAGTTCCACCAAAATTTAGAAGGATCTAAGACTCACAAAAACGATTGATTGGTAAGAAGAATGTACCCAGATGTAAGGAACATTGGAAAGAAGTTCTAGTCACATAAAAGAGAAAACTGAATTAGATTAATTTCTTCTACAGTGCAAGCAAGATTTCTGCATGCTGAAGATGCAAATCATTTGGTAATATTTTAGGTTTATTTTTGAATTAAGGTAAAATTACTACCATTGCATAATATTTTATTTTTTGTGAACCCTATCTTTTATGTGGATATTGGGTTCATTATCTGTATCTATATGCACCCTCAGATGCACAAAGCTTGGATGGAACATTGCCCTTCTAGTTCTGGAAAGACTAAAGATGTGGAATAAAAAGCTTCCAGGAAGAATATAATATGTATAGGTGCTAAATACTGGACAAAGTTATAAAAGCCCTAAAAGTATCAATAAAATATTAGGGTCATAGTTCATACACTTCATGGTCAGTACTATGTAGGATATATATATATAGATTTCCTATGCGCTAATATATTGCACAGGTTTTCATTTCTGTTCAATAACTTTTTACCTGTTTTATCAAGTGAAGGGAAAACATCAGCCTGTATAACTCCAACAATGTAATCTTGGGTTTGTTTGTTTTTTTGGTTAACGGTAAACTTGGCACTATTTTTAAATGTTTGAAAATAAGTCAAGTAATTACCTACAGCAGGGGTGTCAAACTCAATTTCATTTGAGCATCTGGCTTGTGTTTGATCTTGAAGGGCTGGGGTGGGTGTGGCCAAGGTGGGCATGACCAGCTCAATGTCACTTGTGTTGGGGACCCCTGTGGCAGCCCAAGTGCTCTGCCAGCAAAAATGGGCTCCCGGGGTGTTTTTGGCTGTGACAACCTCCTGCTGCATGCTGCCCTCCCAAGCTCTGTTTTCACTGGCAGAGGCACCACAGGCCAGACCTTTGCTGTTTCCAGGACAGCCTTGGGGCCAGATCTAAGCACCTCGTAGGCTGGATCTGGCCCTCGGGCTTTGAGTTTGACACCCCTGAACTACAGTATTTTACAGATACAGTGGAACTTTGGGTCATGAACGCTTCTGACCATGACCAAATCGGGTACCGACCAAAAAACCCACAAAATGTTCAACTCTGGTAGTGAACACATCTTCAGATAGTGATCAAACACAGCCAGGGCAATTTCCCCTGCTGCACCATTTTTTTTCTATGCGCATGCACAGTCAGTCTCGCTTTTGGTCATGTTGTCCACAACATGACAAATCATGACAAATCAACATGACAAATCATGTTGCGGCCAAAGTCCTGGAATGGATTACGGTCATGACCAGAGGTTCCACTGTACTGCTATTGGAATGTTGTTGAAATGTTGTGAGCAATTTAAATTTCTTTTGACTAAATTCCCAGAACTAATTATTTCCAATTGGTATCTAAATATTCAGAGTGCACCAATGAAACAATTAGGAGTGGATAATTGACTACTTTGAGACAATTAATTGTATTTCCTTCATGATACACGTAAGAAATTTTATAATGGTACAGAGATTTTCAAAGTAACATTATTAAAATATTAATTTGAAGGATGTCACTGAATTCAGTACAATGCAAGTACAGACAAAGCTGTGCATTTAAAATGCCTTACTATTAATCATATGTTTGATGAAATGAAAACTGGAACAAGAAATATGACAAATCTATATGCCAAATAGTATTAGAAACTGCCAATTATCCATTTGTTTTAACAAATTAATACAAAAATCTAAAGTTATCTAAAGTTATTGTGTTATATGTATATGTAACTCTACGATTTATTCTTCCACATTCTACAGAGGGGAACTAACCTCCACTTTTCTAATCTTGTCTAAAAGCCGCTATGAAATTATAAATATTTATGTGATAGAATGAGATTAATGTATGGTCAAAATATGTTTACAATATAATTTAATTCCCCCTTCCCAGTCTTATCCATTTGTGGAGTACAATTTCTAAATCACCAAAGGGCAAGTATGGATCTTACCATGAAAAAGTCTGGATGCGCCTTTTTGCAAAGTATAATAATAAAGGTAGTCTTCAATTTACACCACAATTGATGGTTTCTGTTACTAAACAAGATAGTTGTTAAATGAATCTTCCCAATTTTACGACCATTCTTGCCACAATTATTAAGTGAATCACTGCAGTTGTTTAATAATACAACTGTTAAATGAATTTGGCTTCCTCATTGATTTTTCTTGTCAGAAGATTGCAAAAGCTGATCACATGACCCTATTTAAATATATTCCAATTGCCAAGCTCTGAATTTTGATCATATGACCAGCAATAGTTTTAAATGTGAAAAATGGGCATGTCACTTTTTTCAGTGCTGTTGTAACTTCAAAAGGTCACTAAATGAACTGTCATAAGACTACATGTACTAATTTTTTTAAAATTTTTGAAAAATGACAAGAATTCCAAGGAGTGTCATCTATTTATCTACCTAAAAAATTACTATCTAAGAAATTAGTATCCCTCTAAAGATTATCAATTTAAGTTCTGAAGCACAATTATTAGTGTGGTTTGTTGTTCACCCAGATGTTCAAAGCTCTCAAATAAACAGTTCATTTCCACAAATCTGCCTGATCCCAAATAATGTGTTAAGCTTTGGTTCCTCCAACAAGATATTGTTTCCAGAATTTGAAGTACTAAGCCATAAACCATGACTTATAAGCCATAATGATTGTGTTTTCATATATAATGATGTAATGTGAAGGATGAATATAACCAGAAAGTCAATTCCAAATTTTAATGATCTCCCTATACGCTTTACTACTATTACAGTATTACTCTATATGCATATTAGACCATATCCATAGAAAACTGCCTCCTTATCTTACGTATGAGCAAGTTGTAACATATTAAATCACGTATGTTAATAATAGTTAAAGAATTTAACCAGCAAAAGTTCTTCAGGTAATACAGTCAATCGTACCAAATATCATTTTGATATTTTCCCCCTCTGCCTAATACTCTATGCTGTCAAGGTTTGTCTGTCACATTGTATATCTGGCTTGACAATAAAAGACCAATCTCCTAACATTTCATCCTTAGCTCAACTTCTCAGCTTGTCCTGGCAAAAGATTCACAAACACATCCTGGCTAGATCAGAATCATTACTGCAGACAAGAATGAAGCTACAAACTGCCACTGCACTGCAATGCAATGACATCAGAAACTTCTATACCTTTTGCAAGGATTTAAACTCACAGATTTTTCCTCCCATACTTTCAAATTGACTGTAATTGATGCAGTGCTTGGTAGCCTTGAAATCAGGCTATTGCAACATGCTTATATAAAAGCCATTTACAACCTGAGAACTGCTGGTTCCTGTGACTTCAGCCTCAGTCTTTAAAACACCTTCTCATAATAAATGTAGTCATAAGATTCTCCCTTGGAGCCCTATAGCAATTAACAGTGAGATCAATGAAGATAAAAGGCAAAGATTTTTAGTAGAATAAGATCTGTTTTGGAAAGGAGTTCTTGACTCCTTGTCATTTGTTTTTAGGCTTATGACATTTTTCCAGCTGAATACTTGGCTAATGTCATAGTTAATGTTAACAGGTTAATATCATAGTTGCTCAAAGCACTTTTTTGTATATTCAGTGTTGTACCAGGTTGTTATTATTAATGTATTACTTAATAATATTTCCCTTATAACTGAGTCAAACTGAAATTCCCCTTGGGCCAAATTCAGATAAGAAGAATTAGAGTGAATGGTGATTTGCTTGAGGTTAGATAGAGAACATATGGTACAGAATTCTTCTGTACTGTTATATAAATTTCATACAACATAATATAGCAGCATATCGAAATGAATAGTCATTTGATAAGGGCTTATGGAGATCAGCTAGAGTAAAAAATAATATTGACCTGCTTGCAAATAAATATATAGTTGTTTCCTCTTTGGCCTAGGAAATCTCCTAAAGTCTTGTTGAAGCTTACTCAGACCCAAAGACTTCCTCTTCTATGATTTCTCTTCTATGTAGGCCTAGTATATGCAAATGAAGTACTCAAATACTCCAGATGATTTATATAAACTATATTACAATCTCAGGTCTGATATTATGGCTGAAGTTATTATTTAGATTTTTATTGATTAATAAACATATATGCAGACATATATGTTAATCACTTGGGTTATTTAGAAAGTAATAAAGGCAGGATAAAAATATAATAAAATAAATACATAATAAATATTACTGCTATCAAGCTGACTATCTATAGAAAGAACTTTCCAGTAGAAGTAGTACAAATTTAACTGCATCAGTTCAAGTACTAAATTTGGCTGAGAAAAGTGAGATAAGTCTAAAAGGAGGACATGCCATGCTCCATTACCAAGGCCAAGACAGTCTCACTAGAACCTATGTAGACATTAGACAGCTCCCTTGAGAATGAGCAGTATAGCTATATTTGGAGGTTTAATGACCATAACAACATAGATTATGGTATCTGAATGTACTAGATGAATAAAATGGTTCCGGTCCATCCCTATTAGAAAGATCAAGAACTCAACAGGAGATCAAGTTTAACATCATTTTATAAAAAGTGACTTTCTTATAAAATGAATTAAAAAGTCATACTTTGATGCTATTTTTATTTTGTCTGAGTACATGTAAATCTAGTATGAAAAATACTTCTTTGATTATGCAAATTTTCTCATTCAAGTGGCCACATTTCTAGTGTTTATATTTAAGACTACTATTCATAAGTATTTGGAATTGTTAAAGAAAAATGTAGATAATTTGGTTCAGCAATTTCAGGTCTTTTGCTTTTGTTATGCACACCCTATGTCTGTTAAAAAAAATTACATAAAGCAACTTTCAGTTAGTCAGCAATATCTAAAGAATTTTTCCATTCTTATATATATTCTATAAAATATATATTTAATATTTTAGTACTTGAATATACAATTAAAGTACACATTCCAGTAAACAATACATCAAGCTGCAATGTGGGAAAAATTCAAGTAAGAAGTGAAATTTGTATTGTTCAATTTTCATTGAAACTTCTACAGAATTTCTTCCATCTGAATGAAATTTATGACTTTCAAAACAAGTTTGGTTAAAAACTTTCTTAAACATTGCATATAGTTAAGGTTTGATTATAACTATATGGATTTATCATTTTTATCAAGAAGATGGAATGAATTTACTTTGATAGAAAATATCAGACACTTTTAATTGGTGTCTGGCGGTATTAAAGTATTTTTATTAACATGCTCTGCATACCAATCAAGAAGAGAATATCACAGCAATTATATTTAGAAATTAAAATGGAAGATAGTGAATATATACTTAAGTTAACACACAAAAGGGTATATTCTGTTAACTGTTAAGGAGGGAGTAAGAAAAAAAAGTTTAGGCATGAATTTACCATCAATAGAGGCAAAGATAAACATAATCTTTAAAATAATATTCTAGACCATTAAACAATGATAGTTTTTAATCTGTGATGCAGCTAATAAATGTACTTTGATAAGTGTGTGTGTTTTAAGACTAATGAAAGGATTCAAACATGAGATTAGCAACAGACAAAGTACTCATTAATGGCATCTTTATAGAAGATATAAAGAATGGAAATAATTTAAACTGCCTATTTGCAAGAAAGGATTAAGGGTTAACTTCTTCCACTAATTTTGATCAGTAAACATTTGCAAGTCAAACAGGATTCTGCTGCTGAGAAATCTCTAGTATCCAGCATCCATTATCTAGTCTTTTCCAGTGATGATTAATGTATAGCAGTTTAAGTTATTTATTTTAAAATATTATAATTAGAAGCAAGGATAGATCAAAGGTTTTGCTCCTGAACACAAGGTGAGATATTTTCAATCAAAAATCACATTTAAAATACCTGGAACAGCACATATCCTACACACCTTTTGTTTTCTACAAATCATGCATGCTGCAGACAAATCATTTGCACTAAACAACCTCAAATCTGGTTTTCTAGTATTAAGCACAAAGGAAAAACACTGACAACAAGCATGGTAAATAAATCCCTCCCTTGAGAATGAAAGCAGCAGACAGAAGAGGGCTGACATGCATGCAAGAGAAACCTCACACACCATTTTTTTTCTACCTGCACAAGTTGCCATTTGCTGCAGCCCTGAGAATCGTTTTTTCCCAGCTGGTCTCAAAAGCAAAATATTCAGGCACTTCTCAAGGCATCTTTTGATAAGCTTTACTAGTATAATATCCCAATAAGAGTACTATTTTTAAATAGAAAATGCATTTTCTTTCCTGCTCAGGTAAACATGTTTACAGATCCTGCCCAGAGACTGGGTGGTTCAGACTTGCATGTCACACGCATGTCGTCAGCAAGAAAAGCCCCCTTTTTCTCTATCATTAACATTTTAAATAAGGTAACAACAGCGCGGCTCTTTCCAAACTTACCTATAATACAGACTCAACATGAAATATACACAGGTCTAAAACAGGAAAATAACTACACACGCGCGCGCGCGCGCACACACACACACACACACACACACTTGTGCTATAAATAAACCCACCCACAACAGAACAAGAAACTACTACTTCAGAATCAACACCAGGTCAACTTGCTAGTCGGTTAGAAGGCCGATTGTTTATATATGTGCATTTTGCACGTTAAGATTCATAACCAATGGCGCCCTCCCGCCCAGGGAACGACAATTCCTTCTCCGGGATATCAAAACCCCATGCAAAACGTCATGATCTTGGACCAACCGCTAAAAACCTTCCTATCCATAACCGTATACAGGAAATGCCAGACGAACACACACACACACACACACACACACAAAACTGCCAAGAAAGGTTACAAAACCTCCCGTTTGACATCCTATGAAATCACCAGGTTTCCCGTTATTTTCTAGAAGAAACAAGGGAGTGAATCCAACAACGCGGAACTTTGGTGTATTTATTTCCCCCTTCTCAAGTCGTTTCTTTAAAAAGGAAATAAAAAAAAGAAACAAAAAGAGACAAATGGGAGAAGTAAGCCCCATTCCTTATATAGGCTGTTAACAGTTCGTTGCGAAGAAGCGGGGGAAGGATAAAGGGGGAGGGGGGCCCGCATCGGCCAAATCGTTACCACCCATTATTATGATTATTCTACAAACAGGTACCTCGAAATCCAAGAAGAGGGCGAGAGAAAGAGAAACTTGGCTGATTCACGCTCCCTCCCTAACCCACAGCGAAGAAGAGCTTTTCTTTCCCACCGCCTTGGTAAAGGGAGAGAAGATATTAGGCGAAAAGGGAGAAAAGGGGGAGGGGGAGCCCACTTCCAATAGTTCTGCCAAGATCTTGGAGGTTGGCGGGGTGTAAGAGGAGAAACAATATGTTCAATGGCTACGGAGATAAATCAACATGCACTGCAGGCACTAAAAGAGGCGGAGGCGAAAGGGGGGGGGAGAGAAAAAAAAGCAGAAGGAGGGGAGGAAAGTGAGAGCGAAGGAAGGGGGGGTCCCTTTCAAGGCGATGTCAGGGGTGCGCATGTGGCGCGTTTCCCTTGCAAAGAAAAATAAAATCAAATCGATACACACTGCAGCAAGCAACAGTGCTTCCATCTCCTCCTCCTCCTCCTCTTCCTCCTCCTTCTCCGTCGGGGCCAAAACACGCCACCTTCCCGGACACCCGACTCCCCATTAGAGTCCTCCAGCCTCGGCGTTTCGTTGCCCGAAGAGGTTTTTTTTTTTTTTTGCTACTTAGCGCGCACTCGTTCCCACCTTCCGCTAAAAAGTGCTCAAAACCCAACGAACCTCCCTGTCCCCTCCTCCCAAGCACCCCCAAATGTGAGGGGAAAGAGGGGTGGGAGTAGGGGAGGGAGGGAAGGAAGGAAGGAGATCAAGGGCAGCGCTAAAGAGGGGATCCCCCCACCCCACAAAGCACTGCGTCTCCCCCCGACTTTCCTGGCGTGAGGGGAAGAGACGGGAGCGAGTCCCCTTCCCTTCAACAACCCTCGCCCGGAAAAGTTTGGGGAGCGGGGCGACGCGGCCTCCCCCTTTTTCAGAGCCGCCGGGATCCGCCTAGAGGCTCAGGTAGTAGTAATAAGTTTGCAAGTTTGGGGCTGCAGAGGTGGCCGTGAGGAGAAGGAGCGGCCTCGGCCGCCCCTCGTGGGAGATCCAAGCTACCCAGCCGCCCGTTCAGTTCGTCCCCGGAGAGGGAAAACGGGGCGAGGAAAGCCGGCGGCCGCTGGCGAAAGGGAGACAAGGTGGCTGCGGACGGCAAGTAACGGTCCCCGGGCAAGAGAGAGAGGCATCCGGGCAGCAGCCGGCTGAGCGAGGAGGCACCGCTAGGCGGAGAAGCAGCAGCAGGCAGGGAGGGAGCGCAGAGCGGTGAGAGGCAGGCGGTCGGGCAGGCAGCAGGTAGCGGATCTAACGGTGCAGAGGGACCGGGCTCCTAGGGACGAGCTCCCGGGCAATTACTTTCTACTTCTCGCCTCCTTCCCTTCTCTCTTCCCCCGTCTTCCCCCTTCCAACCCAGCTCAGCCCGATCCGGCCCGGCGCCTTAAGTGGCCCCAGCCAAGCTCGGGCCGCTGCCCGGCGAAGCTGACTGACCGTTATTGCGCCTCGGGTTCGCCTGCTTCCTGCGCTTACACCTGGGGCCATCCGCCATGATCTGCTGCTTCATTGATAAGAGGGGATCAGATGGCTCGTTCGCATGGACTCGGCTCTCTGATTCAGCAACACGCAGACTCTATGGAACAACCAAACAGAGGGAACCGGGTGGGCATGGCGAGATCCCGTTCAAACGCAGGGCGCCAAAGGGAACCCACGGAGAGGCGATTCTCCCCCACTTCCCCCGCACGGAAGGAGACCCCCTGCACGGACGCGCCCGGGCGGAGCAGCCCCCCGACCCCCGAGCCGAGCGCTGGCCTCGCTTCCCTCCAGAAGGACGGGGGCAGCTTTCCTCTTCGCTCCTTTTTTCCCCGCGCCATGGCGCTAGCTTATTTGCTTGTTTGTTTATTAATGTTATTAGCGTGATTATTATTCCTCCACCGGCAAAGGAGATCGGGGAGAGAGAGAGAGAGAGAGAGAGAGAGAGAGAGAGAGGCCCACATAAATACATACACGCAACCGCTACATCTTCAAAATGACTCATGACCTATAGGGGAATGCCCTCGAGGTTAATTTCGCGGGCGCGCGGGCGGGGGGGGGGGGGGGGGGGGGGGGGGGGGGGGGGG
>JANHFJ010004570.1:236505-246937 GCA_032468195.1 Cerberus rynchops | reverse complement strand
GGTTTGCATTGATATGTAGTTAAGAAGTGGAACATAGAACATGCACAAATACTATCTATAGCAAAAGACTGCAACAACTTTAGATGATCTACTTCTATAAATAACCAGAGGTGGCTTTTTAGACCATATGTTTTGGATGTTTTTGGAAATGTGGCCTTCTTGAAGCTTAGTTTTTGTATATGAGAGTACTAATGAATTTCTTGATGCTCTGATATGAGTTACGAAAGTGGCCCTTACTCTAAAAATTAGCACCTTTTAACTTAAATGTGACATGTCTACATTGTTGCAATTGTTTATCATGGACTTACAGGTCTTTTGAATTTTAGAACGATTTAAAAATACCTTCCGTCCTTAAAGTGAACTTTTTAGTTGTTGTTGAAAAGTTAGAATTTAAACCGTACAGTTTTCGCCATTGTTTTAAAAAAACAAACAAGCTGTTTGGAACACCGACAAACGTAAAGGTGAAATCTGCTGTTGGGATAGTCACAGTTAACATTGCAATGGATGAACCTCACTCACCATGGCAATATTCCAGATGAGTTTACTGTTGAAAATAAAATGTTCCAGAAGAACTGGGAGAACAGGAAAGAAGTTAAAATAGCATAGTTTGTATGCCAATGCTGAGAAGAGGAGGAGGAAAAAGGGAGACAGAAGGTAATTATCACAACGTTGACAGTCGTGTTGCTTGAAAGAACACAATTTCAGAGGTGCATTTGAATGATTTCTTTCCTTCCTCTCTCAAAATGGTCTCTGAATCATTTTTATGCTACTGTCTTCACTTCCAAACATAAGGAATTAGAAAATAGGGGAGCTGTGTTATACTTTTTTGGGGGGGGAAAAACCTCTTCAACATTCTTTTATGATCCAAGTCAATCATGAAACGGTGTACCTGCACACATTTATTTATGGGTGGAAATTATGCCCAGTACTTTTCTTATTATAATTTGTATATTTTGTTTCATGCCCAATAAATAGACAAGTGAATCTGGCGTTAATTTACTGAAAAGCATATAATTATTCTTATTCACCAAAGGATTTTTCTTCTAGAAGACATCAGAAAGTTTTCAAAGCACCATATCCCAGAAGTTTCTCCCAGGAAATTGAGTGATCTGACTCTTGGTCTCTTATTGTTTGGCCTATAAATGTTTACTAGTTAGCAAGCCCAGATGGACCACATGTGGCCCTCACATCCCTAACAAACATAAGATGTTGGATGTTAACTTATGAAAGGATATCCTGTAAGCACTAGGAAACAGGAGAGGCGGTCTTTATGTCTTTATGTGCTACTTTATAACAAGAGGTTCTGTTATAATTTCATAACACTTGAAGTTCTTAAGCCAGGGAAATTTAAGAGCATTCTTTTCTATTCAAAAAGTAGCCAACTAATTGATTCTGCTTCGTTGCTTAGTCTGTTGATTTACAGCTACCCCTGAAATTTAATCTAGCCATATTGAAATTATACTCCTTCCTCCATATGGGATTTTGATCCCTATTCCAGATCAACAAAAGTTGGGCTCATTCCATAAATACAGATTACAGGTAGTCCTCAAGTTACAATTGGACTAGAATTTTGGTTGCTAAGTGAGATGGTTGCTAATTCAGTCAGACCCAAATTGCCATGGTTTTTGTCATGGTTGTTAAACAGATCAGTTGTTAAATGAATCTCTCAATCATTAGGTGAATTAGGCTTGCCCCATTGACTTCGTTTGGCAGAAACCTCCTGGGGAGGTCTCAGATGGTGATCACATGGCCCTGAGATAACTGCAACCATCATAAAGCTATGCCAGTTTATCAAGAGCCTGAATTTTATTCATGTGACCACAGAGATGCTGAGATGGTCGTAAGTACAAGGAATGGTCGTAAGATGACTTTTGAGCGCTATTTTTAAGTTTGAATGGCTGCTAAATAAATGGTTGTAAGTTGAGGACTACCTATATAGGAACAGTCCAATAGTTTATTAGACTGGAACTATGAGCTATTATATCTAATAAGACATACTTCTGAAACTTTTAAAATTTTAATAGGGCATAATCATAATCAGGGTTAATTGGGACCCCTACGTTAGGCTAAATATAATATAAAAAGATTGAAGAATAGTGTTATTTTTTTCATACCTTTATATGATCATTAAGCTTTTAAAGATGAAAAATAGGTTTGAAATAATATTCAAGAATAATTATTATTGGCATTAGTTATATGGGGTAGATACGGTAGTATCTTATAGCAATGACAGTGTAAGTCATTCCATTAATTGTTATATTTCCTGCAAAGAAGAGGCTCCTAGTTGAATTTTTTTTTTTTAATTTATGAACCCTGTCGTAATAAATTTTGAAATATTAACCCACTGGTGTCCACGTATGGCTCTGGGGAGCCATAGTATCAGCAGTTGAATCTCTCCATCTATAAAGCATAAACCAGGTGCCACTTCACTTGTTCACTGTCCTATGCTATGGCATTCAGTTCATGTTAAGTATTTGGGGAAATGCTCCCGTTTGCTTGGCTGAATCTCATCAACAGTTCTGTAGCAAAGAGCAAGTAATTGTTTCCACTAGTTTCTGTATGTTTTTGTGGCAAACCGGATAAACATTGTTTTTTAATACACAGCTTGGAGCCATGTGATAGAAGGGGGTTAAACCAAACATATACATTGGATTCAAGGAGAGATTTTTATGAGGTGACCTGGTGGCTTTCGTGCCTCAAGAAGAGAAAAACCTGTGCCAGAAGTTATAAGTGTTCTAAGAAGCTCCATTGTTTTGTGAGGGAACGTGCAAGTGATTAGTAAAGGAACAAAACAATGTTTTTGATTAGGGGAGTGAAATACTTTGCTACTGAAGAAGAATTCATCAGGGACAAAACTTGTGGACTAGTTAAAGTCAATTCTTTGAAACTTCACTAGTAATGAGTATATGGGAAATTACTTCCAAAATCATAATTGTAGATATAAAGGCTTTGTAAACAGTGTTTATTACTTAATATTTTACTTTAAAGCATTCAGAGTGATTTGCATACATTAAGAATTCTTACTGTGGGTTTGCCATGTAGTTCAGCATTCATATCCTTTTTTAAAAATTATTTTTGGTAAATAGGGAAATATGGCAATCTGCTCCATAAGGCTTTGAGGGAACAAATATCTCATACTGTCATAAAAAAGTGAAAATGGATTGGACCAGCTTTAGACAATAAACTCTTTAGTTCCTCAGTATTTCTCAGGACTAGGTTGGTTTGTCAAAGCATTTTTATTTAAATGCTCTGTGGAAGGAAGAACATGCTGTGTGTTTCCCATCTTGCTATATCCTTTCTCTCTTTACCACTTTATATTACAGTTAATTACTTAGTAATTATCAAGGGAAAGGAATTACCTGTGACATAACAGTGTTGTGAGACTGACATCCTGTAAAGCCATCTGACACCCGAAGCATCTAAACTGTCTTGAAAATGAAGATAGGTGATGTTTAAACCCACTGCATGACTATTATTAATGGAAAGTATTAGAAGGAACCTAAAAACTGGAATGTCAGCTTATAGGTTTGGCTTTCAAAGATGCAATGATCGCTGTCAGGAAGCGGAAACAGGAGACACTGAAGCAGAAGTTAAGCAAGCACAAAGTAGGTTAAAACATTCCATAAGCAATATGTAGTGGAAAATCTCTGGTAACAAAGCTATCTGTGTTAGAGAAAGAGACTGGGTAATTAATCATGGACTATAAAAGAAGGTAGACTTTTATGAAAGATTCTACAGAAGTAGAATCAGTAGACTTCAAATGAGAAGACCATTTGCTACTAAAATTGGAAATGTCATATGTGGACACTGTCTGGTTCCATGATATTTTTGACAGCTGTTGGCAGTTGAACAGAAAAATAAGCTGTCTTGTTGGTAAAGAGTGAGGAGATTTAAGCTGTGAACTAAGATCTAGAGTTTGTGATTGTGGAAGAAGCTGTAATGTGAGTATAACTCTCATGCTTCCTGTGAAGTCATAATTATAGTTGTGGTATTAATAGGAAAAGAGTGCCTACAAAAATGTTGTTCTGTGTTGTATCTAGAGATTGTGGCCAAGATAATAGGGTATGTCATTTGGGAACATCAAGATTTTGAGCTCTTACACAACTAGTAATCAGCTACTTTTTCCTAGAGGTATTTTCAAATACTGTTTGGATATGGTATTCTACTTTTCCAAAATGGCCTGTTGCCAGATCCACTTGGCTAGAGACACTGATTATCTTTACCCATTTTATCTCCAAGATCAGCCAAATCATACTGTTCAGGGACGGATATTAGCCAATAGTCCATAACAGACATGAAAAGGCACTCTAACCTCAAGTGTGAATTTGAAGGCTTAGCTGCAGTAGTAGGCCAAAAAAATAAAATATTTCACTGCTTGAAAATTAACCTATTTCATTGAAAGCATTGCTTTAGTGTGTAATTGGAAAGTCCATTAATCATATGCTTTAGCATCCTGCAGGTGAAACTGCTCTACCCATAAAGCAAAAATGGAAATAACAGACAAAACTTTCCAAGCATCTTGTCTTCCAGATTTCCCTCTGAAATCCTTTAAACTGAGTTATCTATTGAATTGATTACATTAACCCTATTTGGCAAGACTTTTGCTTGTACATCTTAACATGTGAGGGAAAATGAGCAATCCCACCTTTCTCTAAGGTGCATTGGTGACATCACTGATGAGCTGTCTCTAAGGGGATGATGTGATTATTTTTCAAGGAGCCTTTGCAATTTATGCAAATATTTTTAAGTGAGCTGTAATTCTGAAAATACAGTACATGCTCTGAAATGGAAAGGAAAGTGCCGTGAGTCTTCCTGGAAGCAATGTTGTCTTGTTTTAGAATACAGACATAAGGAAATAATCAGATGTATCTAGAAACTCTTTATTCAATGCCTTTGAGTTAGTGCTGATTTCTCATGATTTCTTAGATTGAAGTTTTCTTGGCAACCATTTTTCATAAGTGACTTGCCCTTGCCTTCTCAGTAACTAATTTGGAGTTCATGGCTTTCAGTCCACATCGGTATTTTAGGTTTACTTTCGGTGAAACAGCTGAAGTCCAGTTAACAACATCAGATAATGTAAGACTACATATTATTGCCTTTTCATAGCTGACTTCCTCAAGTTGAGATGGCAGTGTGGTTATGCCGGTTGAGTGATTATGGAGATGGACAAGGTCAATATTATCTGAAAGGCAGGCAGTGGGGTAGGGAATTGATTGTATAATATTTATGGTTGACAATTTCTTTTTTTCATGTGATATCCACATTTATTACTAATTGGTGTTTAGTTTTATGGCCCTCCCCCTTTATTTTATGTGTTTGTTTTTTCTTAAATATGTTCTAAAATAGTTTTGATTAAAATTATTTCTGCATTTGGTACAAAGGAATGAGATAGAGGAGATAATAGATTGTTCATGACTTGTAGATCATGACACTGAATGGTCTAAAGTGAAAATCCATACCATAGAGAACACTGAATGCTATGACATTTCTGGCAAAGATGGGTTTGAATATAGGGAAATTTAACTTAATTGTTTCTTAATTCTTTCATTTAACTTAGTTATTTGTTTTATATTATTATATTTTATCATGATCCTTAAAAAATTAAAATTTTACATAAGGTAGAAAAGAAACTATATTCTGTCTACCATTTCAATCTGTGATTCACACACACAACACACACAAACTGTTACGAGAAAGGAATTTTATTTTCTAGAGTAGAAAACTTGAATACTGGATATTTCAGTAGCACCAAAGTTTTCATCATTGATGTTTGTTATATTTTCTTCTTAGAAGCTGGCAGCTAAGATATTAAAATCATGATAACCCTACTATTCCGTTAATCGGTAGTGCATATTATGAAAGCAGATGATGTTGGCCTATGCATAACTTACATGCTGCTCTTGGTCTAAAATAGCCTCCTGTATGTTCCTTCAGGTGGTTCTCAAGTCATTTCATCTATGGTGATGTAGGGTGTGACAGACTCCTGGTCTTCACTGTAGAGTTGTTTATTTTAAGAGTTGATGTCTACTTGGCTTTGCTAATGCTATACTGCTATATCAAATGGTCTATTGAGACTTCAAGGGGTTGGTAAGCTATTTTTATCATGTCAGTTTGGTAGATGAAGTTTCAGATTATCTAATGGTACTTTGGAGGTTCTATTACCATATACAGAAGAACGTTGCCACTTTGTGTATGTGTGTGTAAGTGCATCTGTGGAGTATTGCCATGTTTTGATATTAGATAATCTGGAGCTAGTTTTTTCAAAGCTAAATTCCAATTCTGGATGTTATAGACTTTATTTTGGTTTATCGATCTTGGCATTTTGTTAAGAAGTAAAGAAAGGACAACACATTGATTATGGTGAAATAAGTTGTTATTTTATCAAGTTAATTCAAGAGTTATTTTCATCATAATCATTTTTGAGAAAAAGATGAATTGAAGAAAGAGAGTTTACTATCCGTATATGTTTGTTGATTTAGAGACACGCATGACAAAATGAGGAGACTTGAAGTACAGGATGTGTTGCATGATTATAGAGCTGAAAGTTGATTTCTGAATATAAGAGAAGATAAAGCATCAATAAAATGCTTAGAAATAGTTCAACACTAAGAAGCTGGTAAAACCAGCATACATGAGATCCTGAATTGTTTAGGTATTTATAGATAAATATATAAGGAATTCTTAGTAGTGTTTTGTTTGTGGGTGTGTATATAAGTATCAGAAAGGTCAGCAGTTCGACGGATCAAATCCTGAGCACCGCCTAATGGAGTGAGCTCCCGTTACTTGCCCCAGCTTCTGCCAACCGAGCAATTTGAAAGCATGTAAAAATGCAAGTAGAAAAATAGGGACCACCTCAGTGGAAACTAACAAACAGTGTTCCGTATTCCTTTGGCATTTAGTCATGCTGGCCACATGACTACGGAATCATCAGACAGCGCTGTCTTTTCAGCTAAGAAGTGGAGATAAGCACCACCCCCTAGAGTTGGGAATGATTAGCACATATGTGTAAGGGGAACCTTTACCTTTATATAAGTATACTTAACATATGTAAGTAATGCCGTACTGGAAGCAAAGATTGCAAATTTAAATAAGCATGATATGATGCAGTGAAGTCGGTACTCTATGAGAGACATGGGTGCTCCCTAAATATGATAAATAATATGGTGTTGGTGTAAATTAAATTTAGCTATATATCCTTTTTGTTGATCACCCCTTTCATTTATTTCTTGTGTTTTTTAAAACCCCTTTTCTACGCTTTACATAATATTGCTTATTCTTAAAGGGAAGAGCATGATAGCTACTATTATTAGTACTACTGTTATTATTATCATCCCAGCTAACCTCACAATATACATTATCCTTTACAGAGTAATATTGCTTTATAAAATATGTCTGTTCTATATGTGTTTGTGTATAATAATTTTTAAATAAAAATAAGATTTTCAGTTTTAAAAATACTTTATTGAAAATTTTAACAATAAGAACCTAATATATATTAAAGTAGAACAAAAAAAGAAAGTTAAAGGGAGGAAAAAAGCTGAAAGGGCAGAAACAAAAAAGTAGGGAAAAAAAGAAATAAAGTTATAAAGAAGTGGGTACAATTACATTTTAAACCCTCTAAAGTTATATCATGCCTCTCTCTATAATCTCTCTTGTATAATCCATCAAAACCATAAATCATAAGTTTATTCTTTTTTTAATGTAAAAAGTCCATAAGAGGTTTTCGGTCACCCATAAATGTAGTTACCGTCTTTTTTTTAATGAAACAAATCATTTTAACAAGTTCTATCTTCTTCACCAACCATTCCTCCATTATAGGTGTTAAGAATAGTTCCCCGTTAGGAGAACAAGTGCAAAGTGAAGCGTTGTGAGAGTGTTGTGGTAGAATACACAAACCAAAATACAGAGACACTGAGTATAAAAATAGGTTTTTACTTCCATGGAAATAGAGGTATGCAAAGTCCATCAATCAATCTGAATTCATACACAGTAAAATCAGTCATCAAACAATTCAGTTCAGGGATAATCCAATAATCAAAGTCCAGTAACAAATAAACAGTTCGGTAACAGTTTGCAAGCAGTAGCAAAACTCACAGACAATCCTCACTGGTTAATACACGGCACTTCTAACCCCTCAACAACAATAACAGTAACCAGCATCTACCAGTGATTCTGGCGCCATTTTATGGCCACTTGGGGAAGCATTAGCCAATCACACTTTCAGCATTACTTAAAGTTACAGTACTTAAAGTTAACAATCCTGGTTCATATATTGTCAACCCAACTGTTAGATTTTACATTCCTAACAGTAGGTATTGCCAGATCTTTCCATTTGTGTGCATGCAGTAACCTTGCTGCAGTTTTCATAAGTAAAAAACAACATTCCGACTACAATAAGTGTAACATAAGTAAGTTCTGACCAAACAGGCATTATTTTTCTTTCACACCATTTATTTTGAGCAAATTAAAATTAAAATTAATTTGGAACATGGGTTCTGAGAACATTGCTTGTAGTCTCAACTATAATTAGGGATTATTTTTATATACACAACAATGAACCTCAATTACCAATTCTTTAGCTGGTATTGTGCTTCATGTGCATCAATTTCTTCCCAAGAATCTAGGATGTTGTAATGTATTGGTGCAGCACGGATTCGAGTAGTGTGGCCTTTTATAATTGACAGATGGAAATGTTGACAATATGCAACTAAGTGTTGTCTAAGATTTTTTTTGGTATGGCACCCATTGTGCTGATAACCATGAGGAAAGATTTGTGCCATAATCTTTCAGCTTCAATTTTCACATCTTGTTCCTTTATGATTTTCTCTAATTCTTTGTCTTCTATTCTACTATCCCCTGGTATTGTCACATGAGTTATCCATGTTTTCTTCTTTTCAACTGCAGTAAATCTGATATATTATGAGCCAAGACTTTGTCCAGTTATATTCGGAACTCCCACAATATTTTAATCTGCTCATCTTTTTACTACTTTTTCAATTATCCTATTTTTTCATTACTGGCACATGATAATTTTTACAGAAATTATCAGTGAATTATCAATGAATCATGTTGATAAGTGTGTTATATTTTTTATAATTAATTTGTGGAATCCTCTTGCATGAGTTGAGTATAGGATTCACTGTTTCTTCTGCTTCTTTGTGCAATCTGCACTTTGGATCATTTGATTATTTTTCAATTCTGGTCTTGATTGTGTTCATTTAAATAGCCTACTCTTAAGTAGCCAAAATCAAGCCTTTGGTTTCCTTTTTTTTTTAAAGAATGGTTTCCAGGGGTGGTAAACCATTGCCGGGTTTTATCTTTATCCGCTTTCCCCTTGATCTTTTGTAGAAATTGAACATGTAACGTTTCTCCTTTCCAGCTGTCTGTGTTTTTATTACATTATTTCAGTATTCGTGTTTTGTTTTGTGTACATTCAGGAAGTTCAAATTTTTAACTTTAACCAATGCTTGTACTTAGTTGTGTTTTATATAATCAGCCAAGGCACATTTTTATTCTTCCAACAGTTTGTTTGACCTGAAGTAAACCTCTGTCTCCATTTCTCTGGAGCAGGTATATAATCTACTGATACCACTACAAGGATATAATGCATAATGAATATTCCTCAGTTTTCTTGTTAAACTGTTAAGCTTAGTTAAACTTGTGTCCAATTAAATAATTCCAGCAATGCCTTGTATCACAAGTATTGGCCAGTTATTAGCCAGGTATTGATGATGTTCCCACTATTCAATTTTGTCTTTAGCAGATTTCTCACTCTTTGGATGTATTCTTTATTAATCATATTTTTAACTTGTCTGTGATCATTTTATTCATCTATAATGCACTCAGGCACTTGTTGGCTTCATCCTAATGGCTCCTAATGGTTTGGCCATGTGGTATTTAATTCCATCAGTGTTTATGATTTTTTACCCTATTTATTGTCCTGTAGCATATTTCCCTCAGCCAAATTCCATTGCTGTTGAAATTCTTGTAATGTTTCCTTATGACTGGATTTCGATTTCTGATTTCCCATTATTACGATTGGTTCCATAATCAGCCAGATGTTTAGACTAAATTTGGCATTTTTATCCACGTATCAAAACCTTCACAAGGACATGGATAAGCAAATGTTGTTATTATCTGCTCAGAACAATGTGAAGTCACAGCTGCCAGTTCTTTAGCTGGTGTTGGCCTTCATGCACACTGAATTTTTTCCAAGAAGCTGGATGTCGTAATATATTGGTGTAGTTTAGTTGTGGATCAAAGCGGTGTGACCTTTTGTTATTGTTTTTATTATTATGAGTTTGTGTGTGTTTCTTTTGATAAATTTGCTTCCTTCTCTCTCTCTCTCTCTCTCTCACACACACACACACACACACACACACACGCACACATACACTGAATACATCAAAATAACTGTGGGTAGCACTGCAGG